>JAIUND010004067.1:0-13308 GCA_034699125.1 Gisinianus flammeolus | reverse complement strand
TTCGAAAAGGCGACAAAAAGCGAAATTCCGTTTTTGGAAAAGCGAAATTTGAGAGAAAAAAACGCGAAATGTGGTTCTCCTTGGTGATGACTATATATGCCGTAAAACTTGAATTCAAACCCAACTCCAGATTATACAACCCTATACCTCAATTATTAGCCTAGTTTTTTCCTTGGTTTTATCTAGTGTAAGCCATTTACCGTACTGCTATCAAGTTATCCTTGGTTTTTTTGGATAATGTCAAGAATGGTAGACACTATATATAGCCTATAGGCTTTTAATTCAAGTTTTACGGTATATAAATTATTGTATCGTAAAAATGTGACACCGCATTTTAGAATATGTATATCGCTTGATTTGATGGTTTGGACTTTGTGTGGACATTGCAGAAATTGGGCTATCATAAATACAATTGTATTGGTTGGACTCACGGAGGACTGACGGGAGCTCTGTTGGCCTCCGAAAACCCAAATTCCATCCAGAAACTCATCATGTGTAATTCTCCGGTGGGGACGGACGAGTACATGCGGAAAATTATGAATGGTGAAACCACACATATACACATTACTAAATAAGTATATCCTCTGTTAACTGTTAAGTTCATAAACGAACTATAATTATTTTCCTTAATTTCGTTGACCTGCTGCCAAAGGTCAAATGGCTGGAGATGGAGCTGTGGGTCCTTCGACATTATTGTCTGTCATGACCTTTTCTGTCACCCTAAATTTTTTCACAATTTTACCCACAAAGACGGACGCAGTTATTAGTCGCATTTCCGCAAATTAAGGAAAATCGTTATAGTTCGTTTGTGAACTTAACAGACGATGTATATATGATAATTAATAATTGAGATTCGAATCCGCCCCTGAAAATCCCCACTTTCCATCAACTTGTATATATACATGTATTTGCATATCAATATAATATAACATGCACACACAATTTAATGCTATACATCTGATGTGATTACACATATATATATGCAGTTCAAACTCCGACTCTTTTCATTCGAGGCGGCCACGAACACAAACTCGTAGCTGACAAAAAGAAGGTTGGTGAAGAATACGAAAAGCGGATGACGAACCTCATGTAATTGTACAATTAACTGTGCACACTCAAACTTATCTTAATTGAACTCTCTCAAATTGATACATTTAATTCTGAATGAAATGTCCGCTTGCCACTTAATTCTGTATTCATGTCAAACGCAAAACAGGATTCAAGACGTTGCGGCTGGAGTCAATGAGGACATGGAAGAATTCCTCGACAACTTTATACAAATCTGTCAAAAGTTCCTGAGGACCCCACTCGATAAAAAGTGCATCAATTTCAATATCAATCAATTCATTTGATCTGACAAACCAAACGAGAGGAGAGTTCCGAATTACAAAGAGTCACTTTTTGACCTATACAGAAATTCGGCAAATATATAATAAGTCATGCGAATTCGTCAAATGTTATATAGTTCATCCAATTTCCTGTGCGCATTTCCATGAAAAAATTAATGGATATAAAAAGGAAATGAAAACGTGAAAGCGCTTGTTTATTTGTGAGTGTACCTACTAAAATTTCATTTGTGTATTTTAGCCATTTAAATTCGTGCATGTATGAATTTAAATCCATTTGTGAATTCATTAGTCAGTTTTTATTCCACACACACACAACACATCATTTCACTCAAATGATAAATTAGGTATTGAAAATACCGAATCACAAAAAGAAAAATGCACATACTTATACACAAAATCAATTCATTAAATGTTTTTTAAGGAATTTTAGCTGTTTTGCTCATTCAAACGAGGGGAAATCAATGAAAAAATTAATTCCACACAAATTGATAATTGACGTATTACTGTCTTTGGAGAGCCGATTTTGAGATGGGGACAGATTGAGAGTGTCCGTGTACAGGAACTGTAAATTGGGGAGGGAGTTGAGGATAAAGAATAATTCCTCCGATCTTGTTGTCATCCTCCGTCGTCTCATCATTCGTTCGATATTTCAGTCGTTGAACTCTCTCCGGCAGTCCCGGTATTCTCTGAAGGAGATCCAGGCAATTAAAAATCCCCCCGAATTCCGGCTCATGTGCACTATCCGATATTTTTAGAGCTCCCCGTGTGGAGGCGAGGAAAGTCTGGAATTCTCTCATAGGCGTTTCTCTGCTTCCACTTCCGGTTCTGCCTCTGTATCCACTGCTGTTCCTCCATTAAAATTCAAGAGCTGTGTCTTCAAGTAATAGGTTTTCCGCACTAAATGTTTGGCTCCTTCCACTCGCCACCTTCAGACTCTTCACGTCCAGGAAATTTAGGACTTTGCCCACAACCCATATAAATGACAAGTTGTCATTGACAACCACAAACTTTTTTTTACGATGAGCTACTAATTTTAATAATAATAGAAATGTTCCTCTGATCCAATTTCACCTATATAGACAGGATTAATAATGTGGGTATACATTATTGGGCATGTATGAAAGATTAAATGGAGTGAGCAATCGGGATTTTTTTAATACGAGTTACTCACGCTGTCATTCTGTCAATCGCCACGCCATAGAGGAACCAAAATCAGAAGAGAGTCGTCAGAGACTTCCAGTTGTGACACCTCGGATTTCTAATAGAGGGTAAAATTATTATTATTATTACGGATAAATATGTATGTATACAATAAACGCAACAACTGAAAATAATATTTATATAGCATTTAAATATGAATAATAACAATTATTATATTGTAAATTGTACTTTGGATGAGGAGGAAGAAGAAGACGGACCGGGAACCGCATGTAAAGCGACCCATTGGCAGTGCCAATTTGGCACCTTATTCGTTCGTCAATCCAATCACGTATGATGGTGATGACCAGAGACAGAATTGAAGCTACAGAAAATAATTAAATGTCCGGATGAACAGGAAGTAACCACAAGGGAAAATTATGTCAATCAATTAAATTGTAATTTCCGGAATTTTGTATTACATTTGCAACGGAAAATTGGAAATTTTAAGGGAGAGAGAGGAATTTTGTCCGTTGAAATACCATACCTGTGTCACGTCACGTCTCGATGAGGTCAATCTCAAATGTCCAATGAAAATGAGTAAAGCACTCTTAACAATTAATAATAATGAAATATAGTTGACAATTCCGATTTGATAAGAAAAGATCTGATGACATTACGAGGAAAGAAGGTTGCCAATTTTAATTCAATGTTGTATAATTTCACTTTTTGGTAATCATAATTCTAGGTAATTCTTTTTGAAATTCTTTTTACTAATTCTTTCTGCCGCTCTTTTGGTAATCCTTCATGCTTTTTGTTAATTCTGATTCTTTGTACCGTATATACTGTAATAGAACCCCACTTTGTATAGGACCCCAGGGGTTGTATTTGATTTTCCGATACAACACCATGCTTTCAATGACATTCTCTGATTTAAATTGCATTAGAAATCATAGATTTGAAGAACTCTCTTATACAGAACCACATCCTGCTATACAACCCCAGGGGTTCTATTACAGTATATACTGTAATTCTTAGTAATACCATAGATTATACCATAGAATACTATAGATAAGCCCTGAGAATACCTAATTCGGGAATCGATTCCAAAAGTATTACCAAAATAATTATACAGGACTGATTCAATTCCTCAAATTCTTCAATTCCACACAGCTGAAACTTTTGCCGCGGCTGTGGAAAACTCAAGGACTGAAATTGAAGAGAATTGACTGTCTCAAAAGAAGATACACGCAATGTGTGTAAAATGAACTCAGAAAAGGCAGGGAGTTTTGGGAAATTTGTTTTTCTACTCCACAATATTCAAAATCCACACATTGAATCTCAGAAAACTCAGAATTGTGATTTACAAAAATTATACTGTGATTTATTTTCTAATACACTTGAAGTTGAGCTTGAAGTTTGTTGTATTAATTCAAAATCTATAATTAATTGGAATTCACACATTTTGTCACACAGTTAACCGTCTTTCTTGCCCATACTTATACTATATACAACATATATAGTTATAATATACAGAATTCAATTGTAGAATTGTAGAATTTTATATACGCCATCCGACTGTGTGACTGCGTATATATACAGTGAATGTAAATGGAATTGTTGTCAACAATTCAGTCGTAAAATGGGGAAAATCTACATTGTCACGTGAGTCCTAGTCCACTCAACAAACCTTTAATTAATTACAATTTTCATACATCATACATTTCCCAATCAAAATATTATAGTTAAAGTTAAAATCAATATAAAAAGTCCATAATTAAATGTTGGGATGTTTGATGTTGTACAGGGCGACGTGTGTGGGTGGCCGGAAGTTTGTCAAATTGTCCGGTCTGGACCCCGCCAATCATCCGGACACATTCGATACAATTGGGAATCGAGAACGGGATTTTCTGGCTACTTTCCCCGGATTTAAATGCCATGCAAATTCAAATTCAAATGGAGGAGGAGGAAAAGTGGAGACGGCTTCGGATTACTTTTATGAGATTCCACAGAGTCCGAGTGCTGGAGAGGATTCCACCCTCCCCATGGCCACCATCCAAAAAATCCTCAATCATTTCGCCAGTGGAGCCGACTCGGTCTCTGTGACTTCCGCCCCCATCACAACCACTTCACCACTCTCCCATGTCTGGACCCTCTTTGTCAGCTACTAAAAACCTATACATACATACACTGAACCTCAACGTCACATGAAATCCTATCCAAAGTTTGGATTCTACGATATGTAAATATATACATTCCTCATTCCAGCAGTTCCAGTCTGTGGAATCTCGTCATACATCATAGTCAAATATTTCTACAGATTTCCTTGGATTTTCCGGGTATTTATATCAAACCAATAATAATAATAATAATAAGCGACGTACTATAAATACATTATGTTGTAAAATGCACATTCCAGCATTATTATTATTATTGTCAAATGTCATCATTATATTATAATTATATTATAGAACATGGCTATTTTCATCCATATTGTAAATTATATGTGGTAAATAGTAAATAGTAAATATTTCTTCATATTGTTGAAATCCTTGACTGTGATTTGTTTGTATTGAAGAGTCCCCGCTAAAATTCAAAATTATAAATTTGAAATGTCCTTATTTAAATTTCGAAGGATATTAGTAGGGACCCTCCAAATTCGCATATTTGTTTTGTCAAAATTCGCTTTTTCTGGAACTAAAAATAGCTGAAATTCGCGTTTTTGCGTTTTATAATACGTTCGTTTATAGTAATAAAATGATTGAATTTTGCTCGCACAAACCAATCAATTCCAAGATCTTTTTTGAAACCTCAACAATTCAACGAGACTGAGTATGTACTGTACTTTTTTTAATTCGGAGGACTTTTTGTGAGCGTAAGCCCCGCCTTTCCGAGTACTTCCGCCACTAGGACAATGGCCTCCTCCGGAATTTGGGCGTGTACAAAAACTTGGCCCCACCGAAGTATAATCCGAAAAAATGAACCGCACCGGCGATTTTCTACCCGGTAGAATAACGACGTTGGACGTTGGACCGGAAACCGTGACCACGGGACTCTGTGGACACGATCGATATGGGTATTTGGTGGAGGACGTCACGATCTCGGGCTTCTCACAGGACCTGGTGGAAGAGCACTACCCGTCATGTGTTCAACAAAAGACACATAAAACAACAAGGTCACTTCAAAATATGTACATGGTGTTTATTGTGACGGCGGGGAGGAGATTTGTGTGTGTACATACTCAAAAAAATACAATTACAATTTGGGCGTGGCCCAACACCGGGCCCATGCAGGGGCTACGACGGCGGGGTTTATATATGGGCCACACACTTTGTGCCTGTACTCAAATGAGGAGGTTCCTGTGTCCAACGGAACCATCCGCAAAAGGCAAGTTTGTCTCTGAATGTGCGGTCGAGTCTTTTTTTGTGGACTTGGAGGCGTCTCTGATGCGTCTAAAAAAACTTGGCCCTGTGGTCACAGACGGGTGTTGGCCACGGAGGACGGAGTAGGACATTGTCACTGGCCTCTTGAACGCTGCTCCTGTTAAAAAAATGTGAACACGTGAATGTGTTTGCGGGTAGTTACATTATCCACGACCCACGACCCTTACCGTAAACCCAAAATTTAATGTGGAAGGTGGGTCGTGGGATGTGGAAGGTTGGTCGTGGAATGTGGGTCGTGGGATGTGGGTCGTGGGATGTGGTTCGTGGGTAGTGGGATGTGGGTCGTGGGCTGTGGGTCGTGGGATGTGGTTCGTGGGTAGTGGGATGTGTCGTGGAATGTGGATCGTGGATCGTGGGATCGCGGGTCGGGTGATAACAGGTCGTGGGTCGTGGTGGATCTTTGGTCGTGAGTCGTGGATTGTTTGTCCTGTATATTGTGTAGGGTCGTTTGCCGTGAATCGCGGTTTGTTTGTCGTGGAGGATCGTTTGTCGTAGTGGATCGTTTGATGTGGATTGTGGATCTTGTGTGGTGTAGTGTGTCGTCAGTCTCGTGTTGGGTGACCTGGATCATTGGTTGCTTGTCTGGTGTCGCTGGTGGTGAAAGGTAATTGTAATGGTAATTGCGGAGAGACAAAATGTCAAATATACAATGCCACAAAAGGAATTATTTTTGCGCACACAACAGAACGGCAAAATAACACGTCTGGTGTAAAAAATGAAGAGCCACTATTAAATGAGAGTTTGAAGTTTACAGAACAGGTTTTAAAGATTACTTTTTATTTTGAATCTTAAATTATACATTTGTTATAGTCCAAATAGTCGAACTCGTTTTAAGGCATCGAAAAGCAGTTACCTAGTTACGTTTAATCAAAAAATGTTATGTAAAGCAACGAGTTATAACTTTTATATAAAACTGGAATATCTTGAAACTGCATATTAATGTTCGCACATAACGGGATTCAGAATACCAATTAGAGATAAAATAAATTTTTCACATTGTCGAATGTACCGGACAAGCTAAACTACAGAACCACAAATGTCTTTTGTGCTTTGCACCGACTGACATATGTAAACAACATCGTCCCGGACATTTTCGGAATTATAAGCGAGGCAATTTACATAAGTTGGACGTACGCACCTGGTGCAACACAATTTCTTGGCTTGTTTCCGAGTTTTCATTCCCATCCTGTGCATTTCGGTTTGACCCATTTTACATACGTGGCAGCATTTGGAACCTACAAAAGCAATAACGTCATTTAATAAAAATAATCTTTTTGCTTAGGATTTGATGCTAATTCAATAAATTGAACGAAATTTATTTGAAAATATATTTAAAAATAATTTGGTGTTTAAAAATTTTATAATTTGTTTGATTTTTTTAAATGTGTGTACCCATTTTCAAGTCACAGTGACCAATTAAATTGGATAAAACTTGATTCGATAATTTTTTACATCAACGGGTAAAATATCCATTTTGAAAATAGTAGCTGCCGCATAATACAACGAAAGATGTCCAGATTCAGATATTTTATCAATTCCAATTGGAGGAAATAATAAATTTTCTGTTTTCCACTTGTAAGAACCCTGTCTTATTTTCTCATCAAAGTGGCATGTCATGTGCGTCCTTGTATCCTTGCCCAGTTTGTATAGTCCAGCTAGACCGTAAACTAATAAGCAATTGTGGAAATAATTTGGAAATGTAGCAAAATAAAAAATACTTAAGGCAAGTATTAAAACCCAAAGTATTAGGAAATTATCTGCTGCAAAATGAATTTAGTGTTTGAAAGTTTTTTTGGGATGTCGCGATTTTGTGCAATACATTAAAAATTGTACTAATGCCCCAAGATAGGCGTGCAAACACTCAATTCATTCTGTGGCAGATAATTTAACGGCCGTTGTTGCTGGCAGCATGAGACGACCTGCCGGGAAATAAGCTGTCCCTGCCGGGAAATGAGCTGCTCTTTGTCGTTTCGCGGCAGTTGCAGCTGGTGACATAGGAAGACCTGCCGGGAAATGAGTTGCCCCGGAATACAAATTGTGTTTACCGCCGCAGAATACGGCTAGAGTTAAATTATTTACTACACAACAATTAAACGTAAACTTATCACAAAGTATTTCCTTTTTGCACTTTAAAATGACTATAATCCAACGTCCTTCAGTAGATTTAGGAATAAGGACATTTTCCACCAACCTCCAGGAATACCGATAACCATTGTCGTTTTTGCCACACATTGGATGGTTTAAGTTGAAAACCTGCTCTGCTTCCAGTGAAAGCACAGCTATGTTCTTCTGGTTATCACACAAAAGCTTTAAATGGGATGCCATAATGTTTTTAGTAAGATGTCCTTGTCAAAACTTTGGTTTTTCCCAAACATCGACTTCCTCGTCTAGAGCTTGTATAATTTTGAGTTCCTCATCACTCAAATCTTGATCAAGAGATTTAAAATCTCGTAAAATGATGTTTTCTTTATATAGAGAGATGTGGGTACTGAATACATTGCTAGATGATGACGTTTAAAGAAAGTAAAATGCCAAAGAAAATCGAGAAACGTCTACTCTCTTATCAGACAGCAGTCGTTTTAGCAGCCTATTTATAGATACTTTCAGCAGCATTACTTGTAACACCAGATACATTACTGTACATGGAAAGCGCTTCCAATTCCCATCTTGAAGTTGTCAAGAAACCCCATTCGATGTGGGTTTGAACATAAGTTGACAAATTGGGTGGCCAATTTTCTTAAAAATGGCTTTTAATCTCCTCAGGTTTGGTCACGAATTACGCGTTGATATAAAGATCTAAATCTTCAACATATGCATCTTTTTTGTGTCAGTTTTAAGATGTTTTTCCAGCCAGTCACAAAAATTCTGTACAAAGTGGATTTGGTTACAGTAAGGGAACGTCCGTCAATTCTTACACCATATGCTTACTCCGTATGATTACTCTCACAAAAATGGAAGTAACCATAGAGAATTCCCATTAAAGAATAATTAAAGGCTTCTCTTACATGGAAAATGAACATGAAACAGGCGTTTGTCAACTTTGTAATTTTGATTAGGGAATTTTCTATGGTTACTTCCATTTTCACGAGAGTAAGCATACGGCGTAAGCATAGGTAGTAAGTATTGTCGGACGTTCCCTTACTGTAACACCTTCAAATCAGACATACTTTTTTTCGAAAGAGCAAAAGGCCATGTACAAGTCGCGAAGTAAAAAGGGCTACCTAGAATGTTTTATACTTAATTAACATGTTAAAATATTTTCTGCCAAATGCAGATTGAAAATATGGGATTTCATTAAAAGTCTACCTTCAGTTGACGTTAAATGAAACACATTCGAATTTTAACAGGCAGCTGCCATGGAATGACATTGGCTTGAACCTTATACTTGGTGTAGTCAGCTGCCACAAAATGAATGAGTAAGTATTCGATTCGTGTGCATTCCAGTATTCATTTTATGCTTGGGTACTGTCCATTAATGGATTCCACAACAAAATCTACTTTTTACACCCCCTTCCCTCGGTCACACTCGTTCAAAAATCCAGGGGCCCCAATCCACTTGATCACAAATTGTGAGACTACCCCCTCCCTAAAACGTATGTACTGAATATGGATCACGTGACCGAAATCTGAACCCCGTCCCCCCAGTCCCAAATCGAGCGGCCATCCCCTTACGTCATACTTGGTCACAAATCCAGAGACACCCCTCCCTTCTGACGCGGATTCCATTAATGGACAGCACCTCGTAAACAAAAAGAAGCAGATGAAAGACTCCATCAGAGTTTTCTTTATTGGTCCAGAATTGTTGAGGGACGATCGACCCAACTCATCGACCAATGGTAAATCTTAGAAAAACCGGCCACAGCGGAAGTTGCACTTTTGTAGTCGATTTGGTCGCTGAACATTTAAGGTCGAGTGGTTGGGAAGGAAACATTGTCGGATTGTCCTCAGGTCGCAAGGGTGGCCGGATGGTCGTATTTCATTATTTTGGTCGGAATTGTGGGTGTGGTCGGATTTCCTATGATTTAACATTGCCGAACACGACGGCAAACCACCACAGGATTTGCATTATAAAAGTAGACCTTAGCCGAATGAATGTTTGTCAATTCAAAGTAGGAAAACAAATTAACTGCTTAATTCTACCATTGCGGATTTCATTGTAGAGTTCCTATACCTTTCCCACGTCAAATATGTAAAAAGCAATGAATTTATTGTATTAACGTGGATGCCTGTAGGAATGGGAAACACAATCAAGCAGCATACTTGCTTTGGGAGGTTGTATGCACATAATTGGGCAGCTGCCCGGAAATTAAATTTGACAACGCACAATAAGACAGCTGCCATAAAATGAGACTTCATCACACATAATGACCTAACCTAACCGCCACCCACATCCCACGATCCACATCCCACGACCCACATCCCACGACCCACATCCCACGACCCACATCCCACGATCCACATCCCACGACCCACATCCCACGACCCACGACCCACATCCCACGACCCACATACCACGACCCACATACCACGACCCACATCCCACGACCCACATCCCACGACCCACATCCCACGACCAACCTTCCACATCCCACGACCCACCTTCCACATTAAATTTTGGTTTTACGGTAAGGGTCGTGGGTCGTGGATTTTAGCGTCGTGGGTCGTGGATAATGTAACTACCGGTGTTTTGTCGTTCACAAATTTAAAGGGAGGTCCAGGTGGATATGGGGTACCTTGTGACAGCTTAAAAATACAAACTAAGTTATATACTATATAAATCCAAGAAAAATGACTCAAAATCCTTTCTATATATATATACTTCCCTTCTCAAATTTAATTCATTTCCACACATTCTTCACAGAAAAGCACAGCTATACATTTTTTTCCAAACAATTGTTGTGTTCCCTATATATATATATATATATATATATGTAGGTATGTGTGTGGAATAATACATTTTGTCTTTATAATGCCATTAAATTAATCGTACTCAATTTGAAACGTTTAATGGGAGACGCAGTCATCTCCTTCGTAGCTCCTCCCATTCAATGTATTTGAAATGAGCAAGGATTCCTAAATGAGGCTCAGAAAAAGGCTCAGTTATTTTTAATCCGACATTATATACAAAACGGAGGCTCACGTCGTTCCTCCAGCACAATATTTTTCCAAGAGGACCTCGGACGCTTTCCATATGTCTTGATCGGCTTCCCTGGACAAAAACGGATGTTTTTCCCATTCCTCACATTTCCGCCCAAAACGGTAGACTTTCCCCGACTCGTCCGCACAGCGTTTGGACAGAGCGCAAAATAGTAAAACTCTCGCGGCCTTTCCCCCCCAAAAAAGTACCAAACAGAGAAAAATTTTCATATTCAATCGTTTGCGCATTTAAAAATTAAAAAATTGGCTCACAAATTGGAAAATCCAAGAATTTTCCTATATAAATTCAAAATTCCAGTACTCCAAACAAAAATTCAAAAATTCAAAGAAAGGAAAAAAATGGGGATTGTGTGTGGGCTCACTTCAAGTGGAGTCACGCCCACCAACCGACTCCCAAGTGTAAAACCCCATCGTTCAAAAGCGTTGAAACCCCGGGAAATCCCTGTATTGGCAAAACCCGGGCACAAAGTATACGTCCGGACATGCGCAGCAGAGCTCGAACCATCGTTTCGGAGTCGATCTGACAGATGCCGAGCAAAGTGCATGACGCAGGATTTGGAGATGCAGTACTGCCGCGACCCAGCCAACCCCGTGCAGTCCTTCCTTTCCGAGTTCAAATCTCCCGCCTTCACTTTGTACATTTGGAACGCGATCGAGCCCACCGTCACAATCCTAAAGGAAATAATCCCACATTGCCGCCAAATTCCATACCACAAGACACACACATATAAATAATTATTGCACCATTCAAAATGTGACCTTTGAATCCTCTCTGAATCCTTTCCCGCGCTTCGGATTTTAATTTAATTTTTAACCCAAAACGGTATATACAAACACACAACTGACCGACTGCTTTGTCCTTTTTTAATGTGATCGAGAAGGAGCTGCGTGAGCAAGAAATGCCCGAGGTAATTCGCAGCCAAATGTATTTCTATTCCGTCCCGTGTTCGCTTCAAACTCCGCGATGTATTTGAAATCCCCGCGTTATTAATCAAAATGTCAATGTGCGGGACGAGCCTGGAGATTTCCTCGGCGCAACTCCGAACGGATTTCATATCCGTCAGATCCAATTGAACGACAATCTACATAGACATAGATATAATTTCAGTAATTTCCAATCAAAAACCGCGGGCAAGGAAAATACAATTGGAATGAGAATTCGTTAGTAACAGCACATCTTTGATTTGAGGAAAATGTGGACGTTTATTATATATATCGTCTGTTAAGTTTACAAACGAACTATAATTATTTTCCTTAATTTCGTTGACCTGTGCTCCAAAGGTCAAACGGCTGGAGATGGAGCTGTGGGTCCTTCGACATGATTGTCTGCCATGACCTTTTCTGTCACCCTCAATTTTTTCACAATTTGACCCACAAAGACGGACGCAGTCGTCGCATTTCCGCAAATTAAAGAAAATCCTTATAGTTCCTTTGTGAACTTAACAGACGATATATATATAACTTGCCATGTGAGCGGTTGGATATTTCTTGTGGATGTCTGTGACGACTTGTCGAGCCTTGTTCAGATCACGGCAGGGCATGATGACGATGGCTCTCCGCTTGACCAACTCCTCTGCCACAATTTTCCCGATGCCGGAACTGGCCCCAGTGATGACCACAATCCGACCTTCCGCACTTTCCTCGTCCATTCCTTGGTCGTCTGAGGGCATAGAATTGACCCATGCAAATCGATGGGTCAAATAGTCCCAACTCGCGAAGACTACTCGCATTAACAACGTGATCATGTTTCTCTCTCTTCCTTTTGTGCTCAAACTGAACACTATATATATATGAAACATTAATAGAAATCAAATCAAAGTATTCAGGATGAAAAGGGGGGGGGGGGGTTTATAGAGCGGAAACTCAAAGTGGATTTGATGTCTGACTATAGTCTGGTGTGGGAATAACAAGTTTAAATTAATTAGCTCCTGTGTTGCATATGTTAATATGTTTAGAATCACAGAATTGATGGGAAAAGTTTGAGCAAGGATTTTTTGTGCATGCGTTTTTTCCTCGTTTGTATATGTGCAAATTAGTTATAGTTTTTCCTCGTTGGAATTCTCAAGCGGATCCAAGTCAAACAGGATGTTGAATATCGTCTGTTAAGTTCAAAAAAGGTCGATAATCGTTTGGCCCCCGACGCATCATATGCGTATGCACACAATGTGCATTCACCCTCTGGGGCCAAATGATTATCGTCCTTTTTTTAACTTAACAGACGA
>JAIUND010004066.1:0-13313 GCA_034699125.1 Gisinianus flammeolus | reverse complement strand
CGCTTCCGAAGCCAATAAAGTGTTTCACTTTATGGCGACCCAAAATTGTTACGAAGTAACAATTTTTAACTTTATTGTTGTTGTTGTTGTTGTTGTTCCCTTTCCCCCCTCCCCCACACATTTAATTGACAGCTGTTCTCACCCCTTTTTGTATGCACAGGGTACAAGAAAAAAAGGAAGGAAATCCCAGGAGTTTTAATCGGTTTCCACGCACATTAAGGAAAATCTCCTACCGAGGAGTATTTAACAGATACATATTCAATCACATATCATTCTTCATTTAAATTGCACCACACACACACACACACACAAACACACGTCCGGACTCTTTTAGTCCAGCAGCAAAAGACAAAAGACAAAGTGACAAATCCATTTTACTTATCACCACAGTGTATATATACATATATAGATCCTCATATATCAAAACTCGGAAAGTGGCCAGGGCTCAAAGGTCAAAAGTCAAAGGTTACAAGGTCAAATTTTCAAATTGTCACATCATTTGCTTTTAGTTTTTCCTTTTGGAAAATGAACCGAGTGGGGAAGATTTGGAGTGGGCACTGGAGTCCAGGCAATGTGAGTTCCCGCCTCTTTTCTTTTTTCTTGTATACCCAGCACACACAGTCTTGTATAATTCTTTTAGTAATTCTTTAGGAATCGATTCCAGAATTTAGGTGTGACTATATAAGAATTACCTAGAATTATATAGAATTACCAAAAGCATGTGGGCACAGGAAGAAAATTACTAAGGAATTGGAATTACCAAAACATTTTCAAAAAGATTTGGTTCAGGAATTGGAATTACCGGAATTAGGGGTGGGTCGAACCGCGGTCACGTGTCCCATATCAAATACATTAGCGTACATACGTTTTAGGGGGGGGGGGTTGAAAAAGGGCCGAAAACTGATGAGGTCCTTTATGAACAGGCCCTTAGCCTTATTTTTTGACAATTTCAAGGGGGAAATTTTGAAATCTTGGAATTAGGATTGGAATTAGGATTACCAAAAGGATTACCTAAAAGAATTACTAAGGAATTATAGGATTACCAAAAGAGCGGCAGAAAGAATCAGTAAGGAATTGGACTATAGCAAAAAGAGTTTCAAAAATATAATTACTTAGAATTATACCTAGAAAAAGGATTACCAAAAAGTGGAATTATACAACACTGTTTGTACCTACAATATTTTAAATTTTAAAAATTTCCATCTTCCCACATTCTCACAATCCATACATCTCGTCTGTTAAGTTCACAAAGGAACTACAATTATTTTCCTTAATTTCGTTGACCTGCTCCAAAGGTCAAACGGCTCAAGATGGAGCTGTGGGTCCGGAGACATTATTGTCTGTCATGACCTTTTCGGGTCACCCTGAATTTTTTCAGAATTTTAACTACAAAGGCGGACGCAGTATAGTTGCATTTCCGCAAATTAAGGAAAATCGTTATATAGTTCGTTTTGTGAACTTAACAGACGATATGTATATTATAGAGATAATCTTTCTATTTGGTATAATTTTTTTGTGTATTTTAATTTTTTGGCGGGCGGACTCGAGCACAGATTCATCGTTGTCGAAAGGATGGAAATGGAATAATGAGGGAGCGGACTTTATTCAAGTCCATCAAAATCCAAAGCAAAAGTGTCCCTTTGGGATATTCACCTTCAAATTGTTGTTATTATTCGACGGAGGCGTTCTATTTGAGAGGCGGGGATGGCTGTTTGAAAGGGAATGGAGAGGAGATTGTGATCAGTGGGATGAGCGGGAGATTCCCCGAGTCGGACAGCGTGGAGGAATTCAAGGATAATTTGTATAATAAAGTGGACATGGTCATCACCAAGGATCGATTCAAGAACATGAAAGTCCCGCTCTGCGGCACCATCAAGGACTTGAGCAAATTCGATGCGGCTTTCTTCGGCATCGTCCCCAAACTTGCCAATTTCATGGACCCTCAACAACGTCTCATGATGGAAGTCATTTTCGAAGCCCTCGTCGACTCGGGTTCGGATTTCCTTACACATCCACACAATATTTTGCCAACGCCCACACCCCCACAATACATTATTTTTATTGCCCAACGAAAATAAATTAAAACTCGCGCTTATTATTATTATTATTTTTTTTGAATGTATGTACAGGGAATAACCCGGGAGTTTTGAGAGGATCCCGAACAGGAGTGAGTTGAATTTTTGATTTCTATATATATTGTGGTCACCCGACAAAAATCTATTACATATATATAGTTGTCACCACACACATTTCCATTAATTACTATTTGAACTCTTATAATTGATTTTTTGTCAATTTAATTACAGGTATTTTTGGGAGTGGGAGGAAGTCCAGCGATGGATTATTGGCTTTTAAATTCAAATAATTACGGCATGGAAGGTAAATATACAAATAATCTGGGAAGATGAACGACCGATTTTTTTTTTGAATCTACATATCGTCTGTTAAGTTCACAAACGAACTACGACGATTTTCCTTAATTTGCGGAAATGCAACTACACTGCGTCCGTCTTTGTGGGTCAAATTCTGAAAAAATTCATGGTGACCCGAAAAGGTCTTGGCCGACAATAATGTCCAGGACCCACAGCTCCATTTCTAGCCGTTTGACCTGTGGAGCAGGTCAACGAATTAAAGAAAATAATTATAGTTCCTTTGTGAACTTAGCAGACGATATATATACAAAGGCCAACATTTCAAAATCCCGAATATATAGCTTTACTTGAATTTTTGAATTTTGAATTTTGAATGAACCACGTTTTTTTTAAAAAAAAAATCCTAAAGGCTATGCACTGGCAGCTGTGACAGATTTCTCCCTGGCCAATCGCCAGTCCTTTTCGTAAGACCATTTTGTTGATTATGCACACATTTCCACACACATATTATTGTTTTTTTAAATATTATTTTTTTTGCTATAGGTAATAAATTTGAATTTCCCTCTCTCTCTCTCTCTTTCTCTGATTGTTCATTGAAATATATAATAATATATGATATGAAAAAAAGGTTCGATTTCAAAGGGCCGTCCATGTCCATGTCCACGGGTTGCTCCGCCTCGATTGTGGCTCTCGAAGCGGCCGTGAACTCAATTCGATGTGGAGCTTGTGACTCAGCCGTGGTTTGCGGTGCCAGTGAGTGGATTTCCCAATTAATCAATCCAAAGAGCGCCAATTAAATGAGCGCCAATTACAAAGCAAGAGAATGAATTCTCCAATAAATGAATCCTTTTTTTTTGTATACACAGCTCTGCTTTTGTCGACAAATACGACGGGAGATTTCATGATGCTTCAAGCTCTGTCGCTGGACGGCAAGTGTAAATCCTTTGATATTAAAGGTATAAGTAAACCCAATTTCGTAGATCTTGTCTCATTTAATTTAATGGGGTCCGGAGTTCAAATCCCAGACGGAGTACTAATGTTTCAATTTATTTTGTTGATTTGTTTTATATCAGGGGATGGATTTACACGGGCTGAGACCGTTTCCGCCGTGTTACTGCAAAAGCGGAAGGATGCAAAGCGAGTCTATGCGAGTGTGAAACATGTCAAGTCGAATGCGGATGGCTACAAAGACGCGGGCTATTTCTATCCATCGGGGAAAGCACAGGAAAATCTGTTGAGGGAAATGTATTCCGAGTCCGGAATTGACCCGGGAACCGTCAAATATTTTGAAGCTCATGGAACCGGGTAAATTAATTGAAAGGCCCGCCTCCCGCACAAAAAAAAATATATATATATATACATATCGTCTGTTAAGTTCACAAACGGACTATAATTATTTTCATTAATTTCGTTGACCTGCTCCTGCAAAGGTCAAATGGCTCAAGATGGAGCTGTGGGTCCGGAGACATTATTGTCTGTCATGACCTTTTCGGGTCACCCTGAATTTTTTCAGAATTTTACCTACAAAGACGGACGCAGTCGTAGTCGTATTTCCACAAATTAAGGAAAATCGTTATATAGTTCGTTTGTGAACCTAACAGACGATACATATGATGCAATTAACGTGAATTATAATAGAACTCAAGCCGGAGATCCGCAGGAGTTGGGAGCCATTTCGGTGGTTGTGGCTCGAGCGGAAAGTCGGAAAGGTCAAGGGCCGCTCTTGATTGGGTCGGTCAAGTCGAATATGGGGCATTCCGAGAGTGCAGCTGGAATGTCACAGCTGGTCAAAATATGCATGATTGCTCAAGAACGGAAAATCCCACCAAATCTCCATTTCAATGAACCACCAGAAGCAGCCAAAGCGTATTTTGATGGGAGCCTTCAGGTCGTGACGGAAACGACGCCCTTTGAGGATGGACTCATTGGCCTCTCATCATTCGGGATCGGCGGCACGAATTCCCACGTCATTTTGGAGATGGGTGAGAAGACGAAGGAAATGATACCAAATTCAAATTCAAGTCCTAGTTTGAATTCCCTACCCATTTTGATCCCTTTGTCTGGACGAACGGAAGAAGGACTCAAAGGCTCCCTGAGTAAAGCCTGCTCATTGAGCTCCAATCCGGAATTCAATGGCCTCGTCCACAGCGTCTATCAAAAGAACATCCATGGTCATTTTTACCGTGGATTTGGGGTGATGACAGCTGGGAGCGTGGAGCCGCCCTTGATTCAAGTGAGT
The DNA here is from genome assembly GCA_034699125.1 of Gisinianus flammeolus. Lineage (NCBI taxonomy): Eukaryota > Metazoa > Arthropoda > Collembola > Symphypleona > Katiannidae > Gisinianus > Gisinianus flammeolus. Next base: position 8,702 of record JAIUND010004066.1, on the reverse strand, counting down.
GAAGTGAAAGGAGATGGTGGGACGAGACCTCTATGGTTTTGTTTCCCTGGAATGGGCAGCCAATGGAATGAAATGGGGAAAGACCTCATGCAAATTGACGCTTACGCCGAATCCATTCGAAATTCCACGGTGGCTTTGAGAAACGTCGGGATTGATTTGCAAGGACTTTTGAAACCCGGAAATCCATCAATTTTTGATAATATTCATCATGCGCTCGTCTCCATTTCTGCCGTTCAAATTGCCCTGTTTGATGTTTTGACCTCGGTCGGGTTGAAACCGGATGGATTCCTCGGTCATTCATCGGGTGAGGCCCTTTGCGGATACGCCGATGGCAGTTTTACTTTAGAAGAAGCTTTGTTGTTTCAACATTTCCGGGGTATTTCGTTCCTGGAAACAGCTGCGGAGACGAATATTCCTGGAGCGATGGCGGCTGTTGGATTATCCCGGGAAGAAATGACAAAACGACTTCCGGAAAATGTTTACGTTGCTTGTAAGGCATATTTTTTGAAATGTGATTATCACTTACATATACGGTTTTTACACGCACCCTTCTTAACCAATGATAATTAAGAGCAAAATCAAACTGAACTTGTCTATATAATTTGAAGGCAATAATTCCGCACAAAATGTGACAATATCTGGAGAAGCTACAGCTCTGAGGAGTTTAGTCAAGCAATTGGAAACTGATGGGATCTTCGCCAAGGAAGTCAATTCCTGCGGTGTGGCCGCTCACACTCGCTATTTTGAGTCCACCCGAGGGAAAATGAATGTATTTCTTCGGGATATTTACCCGAATCCGCAACCGCGAAGTACTCGCTGGATCAGTTCATCCATCCCGGAAGCGGATTGGACCGGGGAATTGGCTCAAACGAATTCTATCGACTATCATTCAAACAATGTGCTCGCCCAGGTGTTGTTCCATGAAGCCGTCCTTCATATTCCAAAGGACGCGGCCGTCATTGAAATTGCTCCAAAAGGCCTATTTCAAGCCATCCTCAAGACGTCTTTGACCAAGGAGAATTTCATGATTGCTCCCATGACTTCGAGGGAAGAAATAAATCGACTCGAGCATTTCCTTTGTTCCCTTGGGAAGATTTACAATGCGGGAGTGGATTTGAACGTGGGTGGTCTGTATCCAGCCGTTTCCTTTCCAGTGGCTGCCACCACGCCAAGTCTGAGCTCCCTGGTGGATTGGGACCATGACATCAAATGGAAAGTCCCGCTCGTCCATAACATTACCGTGAGTGACGAAATATTGACAGGATTAACCTAAAAGTGTGCTGACAGGACTATAACCCAAATAAATATTGAGAAATATTGACAGGACTCACCTTGAAAATATTGACAGGACTCACCTTAAAAATATTGACAGGAATTGACAGGACTCACCTTAAAATGCGGAAATAACATTTATCGTCAACATGTATTTTAAAGGAATATTGAAAAATATAGACAGGACTATAATTGTAAGTTAAAAATAATGATGCAACAATTAAAGTGGACAGGCAGCGACCGTTTCGGAGCCCCGGCAGACTGGGTAACGGCCCAGGGTGCACACATTTTGGGGCGCCAAAATCTCAAAAAACGGTGGGCGGCGTAAAAGAACAGGGCCGCCAAAAAAGGAGAGGGGCGCCGAAAATCAAAAAACGTCGCCTCAGTTTTTGCATGTACACTGAAAAACGAGACGTTTAAGCTAGAAAGAGGTCTTAAAAATCATTTTTAGTAAAAAAAAAAAAAGTCGCTAAATTAGTCAAAAATGGTTGCTCGGTACATTTTTTTACGGCCACAATTTAACTCAAAACAATATGCAAAAAAATATAATTTGGCATATAGAGTGCCTTTTTTCTTGCCCAGGGCGCCAAAAAATGTTTGCACAGGGCACCAAAAACCACAAGAAACGGCCCTGTTGACAGGACTAACCGTCAAAGTGTGTACACATGGAAAAACAATTTGAGGACTGACTAACAAAATGATGAATTATGAATTGTGGAAAAATGTATGCATATTTCTTATATACAATATGTGAACGATGTGTGGATGGGTTTGATAGCACTTGCTACTGGATGGGGTGACGGTGAGGGCGGACATAAAAGGGGCGGACAGGTACTTGGAGGGTCACAAACTGGATGAGCGGATTGTGTTCCCAGCCACGGGCTACATCGTCCTGGCCTGGCAAGCCTACTCCCAAAGTACGGGGAGAACAATGGAGAACTGTCCCATCCTTTTCTCAAATGTCTCCCTCGAGCGAGCCACATTCATCCCTGATGATAAACCCATTGACATTCAATTTGCCGTCCTCAATGACTCTGGGGACTTTGAAATGCGAGAGAGTGGCTCCGTCGTCCTTCGCGGGAACATTCAAATCCCAACGGATCCTTCCTCAAAAATGTTTAATCTCCCTCCCGTCATGGAGATCCCGGATATCAATCCTCTGGAAAACAACAACAACAGCAACTCCTCCACCTTATCATTTGATGCTCCTCTCACCACTCCCGACATTTACAAAGAACTCAAACTTCGCGGCTATAACTATAGCGGACTCTTCCGTGGCATTCAGAAAATCGATAGTCAAGGTACATCATCGAATCATCATCATATATTCAAAGTCCTTCCTGCCATTGATATTTTCAAACATATCATATGACTTCCCAATTTCCTGCATGTAAATGCGTGTGTGTCTTTTATTATATACCTGTAAGAATTCAAAGGATGTGTGATGAAAATGGGAACTTTTTGTCTTGATTTTTACACAGGGACTTGGGCTCAAGTCACATGGAGTGACAATTGGATAACTTTTTTGGACACGGTATATAATAACCACAAGAAAAAGCAAAGGATGTTCATTTTGGCGGGGGGGAATGAAAATATATTTAAATTTACACACGAAAATGCCGTCTGAATTAATGTGAATGAATTTATAGATGTTGCAAACGTTGGTGGCGGGGAATCCAACCCGGAATTGTGTCGTCCCAGTTCGATTCCAACAAATCCTCATCGATCCGCAAGTATTTTATTCTTATATTGAAGGGACATCATCAGGGAAGGAACAACAATTGGTGGAGAAGGACAAAGACAAGGGAACTAGTCCTTTCAAACCCGTGCCATCCGAGGAGGGGATCCACTTTTCAAAGGATGAAAGACGACGATATGGACTCCCGACGGACTCCATTTCTGGTAGATTTAAAATTTAAATCAATCGGACAAGAATACACAATTAAACATATCGTCTGTTAAGTTCACAAACGAACTATAACGATTTTCCTTCATTTGCGGAAATACTATATACGACTGCGTCCGTCTTTGTGGGTTTAAAATTCTGAAAAAATTCAGGGTGGCAGAAAAGGTCGCGGCAGACAATATTGTCGAAGGACCCACAGCTCCATCTTGAGCCATTTGACCTTTGGAGCAGGTCAACGAAATTAAGGAAAATAATTATAATTATAGTTCGTTTGTGAACTTAACAGACGATATATGAGATGTATGGATGTTTATATACCTATATTTTGAAATGACAGATGTGAGCATCCCCGTGTCTATGCACAGGCAATTAATGGCGATTCGATGTCCGGGTGTGGAAATCCGGTCCTTGACCGGCGCGGTCATCCCAAGGAAGGCCCCCGTCGGGACTTTGTCCGTTGAAGAGTACAAATTCACCCCGTTTTTTGATCCACCCCCCGTCATTCAAAGGACCAAAACAACAACAACAACAGTGTTGTCATCTGACTTTCCCTCCTCTCATACTGAGAACGCTCCAGGGCTAATACAAGCAACAGAGGAAATGACTGACATGGAGCGCCAACTTCAAATTGAACAACATCAATTGAATCAAGACTCGACCATTGCTCAAGTTTCGGAACTCCTGGATTTAGTACTCGAAAATTTGCCTGTGAGGAAACTCAAAATCGTGGACCTTTTTAGCAGCGTGGAAAACTCGATGACGGAATTCATTCACACCGCAATGGAAACCAAACCCACTTTCCATGTGAGTTGAAATGATTTTGCAATGATTTGAAATCCCCGCCAATTTTCTCCAGCACAGGAGCTCTTTCAATTATGTGCAAGTTTTAAGAAATATGGGAATTGAATGTGCTCAAAAAACATGTATGTACCTTATTTAAAGGCGGAGCTGGTGCTCATGTCATTGGTGACGGAGACGGAGAAACTGAGCGAGAAAATGTCAGCGTTGGGTCAAGTCCTTCCCGTGGAAATTACAGAGCAACTTGTGCCGGATGCATCGGCTGCCATTGTATTTCTGGATGATTTGTCTCTGTCCCAACAAATTTCAAAGTCACTCGGGGAAAATTCCTATTTGGTTCTCCATTCGGAAAATAACAGCGAGATTTCTCTGCCGGAAAACTTTATTAAAGTCTCCGAGAAAAATTCCACCAAATCCACATTTTCCTTGTTCAAAAAGGTTTGAAATTAGAAAGCATCGCTATATAATTTTAGATTTCTTTTCAACCTGAATTTCTTTCGAATGCTTCATAATTTTGAATTCATTTTTTTGAATTTCAGAAATTGGCGGTAGATCTGAATGCCATCGAGTTTCTTTCAGTCGACGGTCCGACGTCCGATTGGCTAAAGCCGGTCCAAGCTCTGATGGCCAAGGCAGCGGAAGAGTCCTTCACATCCAAAATCTATTTGACCTCTCAACATGACCCCAAAAGTGGGATTTTGGGTCTCGTCAAGTGTTTGAGGCAAGAACCAGGCGGCTCCAAAATCCGGTGTATTTTCGATCCGGAAGGGAAACTTGGGAATTTGAATTTGAATTTCAGCGCGCCCGATGTGAAACTACTGGGGATTTTGGAGAAGGATTTGGTAGTGAATGTGATTCAAAAAGATGTGCTCGGTTCCTTCCGACATTTACCACTTTCCCAAGAGCCGACGCTCCCCTCAAAACAAGTTGAACATGCTTTTGTCAATATCCTGACGACGGGGAACTTCTCCAGCCTCCGTTGGCTCGAGTCCAATCTCAAATTTGAAAGCGCCCGGAAAGCCGCCGCCGCCAAGCAGCCGGATCATCATCTTCATCAAAAATTCGTTCAAGTCCATTACGCCGCTCTCAATTTCCGGGACGTGATGTTGGCGAGTGGGAAACTCCCGCCAGAACCTCAACAAGCGGAAAATGAGTGCAATTTCGGTTTTGAAGTGTCCGGAGTGGACGAGAAAGGGAATCGCGTGATGGCCGCCGTTGAAAATAAAGGACTCGCCACGTCTGTCCTTGTTCCATCAGAAGCTTGTTGGAAAATCCCTGATCATTGGTCCTTCCAAGATGCCGTGACCGTCCCCATCGTCTACTTGACCTCGTACTATGCTCTCTTCAAGCGAGGTCTTCTTGAGCCCGGAATGTCCATTCTCATTCATTCCGGAACGGGTGGCGTCGGACAATCCGCGATTCATCTCGCTCTGAATGCTCAAGCGGAAGTCTTCACGACCGTCGGCACGCCGGAGAAGCGAGAAGAGATCAAAAAACTATTTCCCGCCCTCAAGGAGGAAAACATTGGGAATTCCCGGGACTGTTCCTTCGAGCAAATGATCCTGGAACAAACTGATGGGAAAGGGGTGGACCTCCTCATCAACTCCTTGGCTGATGATAAACTTCAAGCATCTGTTCGATGTCTGGCCAGGAACGGGAAGTTTTTGGAGATTGGACATTATGATCAGGCTCGAAATGCTGCACTTGGAATGAGCTGCTTTTTGAAGCACATTGAATTTCATGCGATTCATGCAGGTGAGGTTTCGGAACGGGATGCTCGCTGGATGCGGGATGCGGTCCTGGATGGGATTCAAAAAGGCGTGGTCCAACCACTCCCATCACACGTTTTCCAGGCGAATCAAATTGAAGAGGCATTTCGGTTCATGGCGCGAGGTAATCACATGGGGAAAGTCTTGCTCAAAGTTCGTGATGAAAAGGAAACGGAAACGGACCATGATGGGAAAACAAGGACCATCACAGTTCCGGCCATCGCGAGGACTTATTTCGAGCCGGAAAAGTCCTATGTGATCGTGGGTGGTCTGGGTGGTCTTGGTTTGGAAATGGCTAATTGGATGGTTGAACGCGATGCTCGTCATTTAGTTCTCATTTCCCGCTCTGGTGTCACCACGGGTTATCAAGCCATGTGCATACGGAAATGGGCCAAGAAAGGTGTCAGCGTGGAGACGCCCACATTGGATTTATCTTTATATGCAACGGCCGAGAATTTCATTCAAGACCTTTCGAGGAGGAGTAGAATCGGCGGGATTTTCAATTCCGGTTTGGTGCTGGAGGATGCTCTGATTGAGATGCAGACGTTGGAAATGTACGATAAAGTGGCGGCCCCCAAAACCCACGTGACTCAACATCTGGATCAATTGACCAGAGAATATTGCAAGGATCTGGACTATTTTGTCGTCATTTCCAGTGTGGCTTGCGGGCGCGGCAATGCGGCTCAAAGCAATTATGGTACAATTACTTAAACAGAGTATAATAAAGTAAATATCGCTAGATTTCTAATCAAGTTTTGATACATTTCTTATTAAGTTGATGAATACATTTTTGTGGCAAATTTCTGAGCAAATTCTGGTGAATTTTTGATAAATTCCCTGTGAATTGTCGTTGATTCTTGATGAATGTTTGTTGGATTTTCGATGAATTTTGATTGGGTTTTTGAGGAATTTTGGTGGGGTTTCATTTATGTTTTGGTGGATTTTCGATGAGTTTTGAATGTGTTTTTGCTGAATTTGGTGAGGTTTCAATTATGTTTTGGTGGAATTTCGATGAGTTTTGAATGTGTTTTTGCTGAATTTGGTGAGGTTTCAATTATGTTTTGGTGGAATTTCGATGAATTGGAATTAAATATTTGGTAAATTCCCCTTCAGGTCTTGCTAATTCAGTGATGGAACGGATTTGCGAGATTCGGAAAGAGGAAGGACTACCTGGTTTGGCCATTCAATTCGGTGTGATCGGGGAAGTTGGTATTGTGGCAGAGAAAATCCTGGATGCCTCCAAAACGACTGGAACCGAAGAATTCGATGGGATGGTCGCTCAACGGGTGAGTTCTTGCATACAAGTCCTTGACCTTGCTCTGAATCAGTCCTGCCCAGTCTACTCTTCTCTCATGCTCGCGGACAAACGTCGGAGCGGCTCCAAAACTGGCGGGATCCTCGAAACATTTGCCACCGCATTTGGGATAAAAGACCTTGATAAAATCAGCTCTTCAACGAAACTGGTGGATTTGGGGATGGACTCGATGATCGGGATCGAAATCAAACAGACTCTGGAGCGGGATTATGATCTCCCTTTAAGCCCAGCAGAAATGGCTGCCCTCACATACGGGGACATTAAATCCATCGATGCAGGGACTTTTGTTAAAGGATGCTCGAGCGGGGCTAAAAGGCAGAGTTTTTGGGCTGTAGATCCACTACTCAAATTGGGGACGGGCCAAGGGATTGCTGAACTGGAGCAAGTCCCACCCCTTTTCCTTGTTCATGGCATCGAAGGACATTGCGCTCCCTTGAAGCATTTGGGGTCCAAACTCTTGATAGATTCATACGGTTTTGAAATCACGGAAGATATGCCCATGATCTCTGTTCAAGAACTTGCTTCCCAATACATCCAGGTATTTGTTTTATCAAAGTTTCCCGCTATTGGATGATTGATGTGAAAGTCTTGTTCTCATTCTCATATATACATGCTTTAAATATACAGGCACTGAAGACAGTTCAACAGGAAGGACCATACAATATCGGCGGATACTCTGGTGGCGGTGTGTTTGCCTTTGAAATCGTTCGGCAATTAGAGCAAGATCATAACGATGAAGTAATCCTCATAAATTTTGATCCAGCAATTTTGGAAATGGAAAAATCCTAATTTGACGTTTTTGCTAATGATTTTCTGATGATTTCCTGTGTCCGTCCGTCATTTCATCATTTGTCTTTTTAGGTGTCCAATCTGATACTGCTGGACGCCGTTTTGCAGTTCAAATTCGAGGAAGTGAGTCAAAAGGCAGCGTATAATGCCCTGATAAAGGTTTTTGCTGAAGAATCTCATTTGGTACGTATTTTGAAACCCGCTTTCATGTTCATATGGTCTCCCTTTATTATTTTTGAGTTTCCCTCCAAGCCAACACAGTCCAAAGTGCTTTTTGTTGTTATTTCTGTTGTTGTTGTTGTTCTGGAACAGTTCGTCATGGACAAAATAACGGAGGACATTGCTGGGAATGATAAAGTGTTCCGGCAGGTGATGAGGCAGCTCGCCCCGCATCTTCCACAAGAACAAGTCACCAAATTCTGTGATAGTCGATCCGCGTTCATGGCCATGCTCAGCGCCTTCAGTCCCACGTATAAATATCATGGAAATACGCTCCTCCTCAAATGCGCCCAGAGACCGAACTTCTATATGAACATTCTCGATGACAATTACAACGTTCAAGAGGTATTTTCCATGAAAGCATTGTCATTGTCATTGTCATTTTCTACATATTGCTATTATATTGTTGCAGAATTGCGTCGGACCATTCACCGTTCACACCGTTCAGGGGGATCATCAGTCATTTTTGAGCTCGGAACTGGTGGAGGAGACGGCGGCTCATGTGAATCAACTTTGGGCGCCAAAAATACAATAAAGCCTTTATTATATATATAAATGTATATCGTCTGTTAAGTTCAAAAACGAACTATAATTATTTTCCTTAATTTCGTTTGACCGGGGTTGACCTGCTCTG
>JAIUND010004065.1:0-13319 GCA_034699125.1 Gisinianus flammeolus | reverse complement strand
TCACTTTAATTAAAACTTAATTAATTAGAAATATTTACAATTTTTCTAAAAATTTCTAACTGTTTCTATAAAATAGCTTATGTGTTTCTACATAAGAGTTTGCAAAAAAGTGAAAAGTAGTATCTCACTGGTTATTCCATCCACTTCCTCATATATGTATATATATGTATTTATACTCCAATATACATATGTATATTTATTATATATATGATCACTTAATGTTCCACCAGACAATTTCATCTTCGATCAATGTGCAGTCACTATGTCTTGGATGAATTTGATGATTGAATGATTCTCTATAGTAATAAGACGACAAAAACAGAAAAGAATCCATGAATGTAGTTTTAGTTCAACATATCATAATAATAATAATACTATTACAATGAAAGATTTTCAAAATGATACAAAAATTTTAAATGCTATATAGCATAAATGCACCCATACGAAACGGCAGCAGCGATGGTAAGAACAGGGTCCACACATTTGAAAGTAACAGAGCATATGTAAATATAGATATATATTCAATAACGAATCCAACACCATTAAAATATTCAGTATCAAATTACCAAATGTATTCAATTGAACAAACACCTGGAAGAAAGGAACAACAAATTGGCTAATAATCCAGACTACATTCGTAAAATTCTGTCAGCATCCAAAGATGATACTATCTAATCATCCAAACCAATGTTCTCTTCCATTTAGTAGTAGAATATCTTTGATCAATTCAGTTTTCTTTATATATATATACAGTGTGGGCAAATTATTTATGGACAGATTCAATGTAAGCCTTCATATACATATTTTTAATTTATGTGTATATATGTATATTTTTTTAATATTAATATTAATATCAATAATATTTGATAATGATGATAATATATTATACCCGCATTTTCTATTCATTTTTTTTCATACCCATAAATTTTACCCCCCTGCCCCCGATTTCCTGATTTTTTACTCCGCACTCTCATCTATTTAGGAGATGTGAATTGAAATGAGAAAATTACGTGCATATACATACCATTTTCACATATGTACTCTCACGTAATTTTCCCATTGCTTTTCCCATCTCCTCAATAAATATCACTACTACTATTATTGAGGAGATGTGAAAACAACTGGGGAAATTACATGCATATACATACCATTTTGACATGTACACACACGTATTTTTCCCACTTCTTTTCTCATCTCCTCAATAAATATCACTGCTACTATTATTGAGGAGATGTGAAAAGAAATGGGAAAACTACATGCATATACATACCATTTTGACATTTGTACACACACATATTTTTCCCACTTCTTTTCTCATCTCCTCAATAAATGTAACTAGTATTAGTTAGATTTATTGAGGAGATGAGAAAAGAAGTGGGAAAAATACCTGTGTGTACATACCATCAAGAACATGAATAGAGGGATTAAGGGAAGTTGTCCGCTCAAACTTTTGTCCGCTGGGATTTCCGTTTTCTTGCCCACTGGGATTCTTTTTTTGTCCGCTGTCCGCCAAGATCACTCCCATAATGATTATCTATAGTTTAAACAAGCTTATGAATTTCGAGGTTTTGCTACATTTTAGCATTTCCTGACAAACATATATTTCTTGTTGTCAAGGTTCACATAAATTTGAACCGTGTATAAGTCTTCAATGTACCAATCAATTCGCCAAGAAAATGTTAGTAAATGACCCTGAAAATTTTAGGTGAAATGGATCAAGCGTTCGGACTTTCGGACAGACACACATGGCGATAGCATAAGAGGAGCTGCGCTCCCTAAAAATGGCTACAAGCACCTACATATAAAAAATTTAAGCAGTCCTTTAATTACATTACCATCGACAGATATTCCGTAGAATCCAAACCACATTCCTCTACATTTTCAAAATGAAAACAATTACGTGACGTTACGTTGGACGTTACGACTCGAGTCATTATATAACATCAATTAGGCGGTTGTGTCTGTCTACAAGTGCCTAATGATAATGAAAATGAGTAAAAGTTTTTAAATCGTGCCCACGTAATTTCGTACGTATTTAGATGTTCTGTGTTCTTGAAGAATGTAACATGTTGTCCAGGACATCATATGTACATACATGAATGGAGTAATGCAAGGAGTCTGTATTGTCACAGGTACTCAAGAAACGATTGTCACATTTATTCATTCATTCTAAATTAGAAACTTGTCGATATTTTAATTAATTCACATTAACGGGCTGTGCACACCCAAGTCCTCACAATCCTTGGTCACAGTCATAATAATATTTTAGTGGTGCGTGGGCAAATGACATGTTGGACTCCATGAGCTTACCATTAATATTTAAAACAGCTCCATTATATTAATCAAGATCGGTACTAGAGAAAATGTAATGCTCACGTTGTGGAATAATCGATCCGGATTAATTTCCAATTTACATGTGTGTGTTCAGCATCAGTTAGGGAAAAGGTTTTCTCTGTCTCCTTTTATTACGTGTGATTAGCGGATTAGCTACGGGTTTTGCGACTAAATCGGAAATCCTTTCCTTTGCATTCACATTCACGACCAAAAGCTTGAAGACATCAAGCTTGTATTATTCCGTGCTCCCACTTTGTCCACTCGTATTTCAAGTGCAAAATAAAAGTGTCAAACTATGGCTCAGTTAAGGTGCCCCATTTTCTTTATAATCTGTACTTTATTTGTTCTATCCCATAATTTGGAAATCCTTCAAAAATCCCAAAGTCAGTATCTCCCAGCAGGACAAAATGTAAAGAAATCTTTCAAATCCTTAACCTTGAATTATGGAGTGGACAAAGTGAAGAAAAATAGTTTTAATTACATTGATAAAGTGGCGAATTCCGAACAATTAAAATCCTGTAGTTTATTATTATACGAAGGGGAAAAGAAAATAAATGAAGTCTCAGAATTCTATGACAAACTCTCCAGAGATTCCTACGTCCTCAATCCCACAGGGAATAAATCTCCTTTAGAAAAACAGATAAATCTGGAGCCAATGAGGAAAATGAAGAAATTGGGAGGGAATTGTGTCATCAGTTTACTTTTTGTGAATGAATTGGGGAATGTTGCTCATGGGAAATACTCGGAATTCAAGAGGGATGCAGAATTAAGGGAATTGGTGGACATGATCACTCTGCCCTTACTTTCCCCACCCACAAAAAGAAATGAAGACTACTACATTTTCATCACCCCTGGAAAATACGTGGAGAGCATTCTATCGAATATTCACATTGGCTTTCGATTCACATTTAAAATGTCTGTGACCAATTCCAAGCAGAGTTCCATCAAAATCAATGGAATTGATGGTGGAGGAATTGGAAATAATGGGGATTTGATGGTGAAAACATTTTGTTTCTATTGTAATCATGGACTTGCTTCAATCAAAGATATCCCCATCACCACGAATGAATTCTTCCCAAGAATGCTGAGGAACTTTAATGGTGGCAATATAAAAGCCGTCGCTTCCACGGCGGGTCCGAGTACACAAATGAGACAAAAGGACGGGATTTGGAGACCATTTAAAACGGGTGGCCCATTTTTGAGGAATTTCCTGACAGCATCAGAGGCATTAAATTTCACTAGTCTCATTCGGCCGAGTAGCAGTAATGGTGCGACTGGGCTCAAGGCAAAGAATGGAACTTGGTTTGGCGTGCTGGGAGATGTGTACATGGGGTTTGCTGATTTGGGGGCGGTATCGGGGATAACTTTGGACCGATTTTCCCTAGTAGAATTCTCCTCACCTCTCGACTATTTAGTCCTCTCGTTCACACACGGCCCCACGAATCCAATCTACACATGGAAATCCATTTTCTGGCCTTTTGACACCCAACTCTGGATCCTCATATCCATATGTGTCATTTCTTCACTTGGATTCCTCATGATCCTCCGGATATTCTCATTAAAAATCCTTTTGGGTTTAAAAAGAGTAGCGTACGTATTTGATGGGAATGAAAAAGGGGAAATGGAATTACAAAATGAAATCTGGTCACCACATGAAATCCTTTTCTTCATCCTCCCAAGTTTCCTCGGTCAAAATTTCGTGCAAGCTAAATCCAATCCGTTGAAAGTGTTTGCGGGTTGTTGGTTCTTCTTCATCATCGTCATTGTCACTGTTTATTTATCTAAACTCTTTGGATTTTTTGTCGATCCCCCACAAGAAAAAGCACCAACTAATTTTGGTAAGTCGTAATTTTTGATTCATTTTTTTGGTTTGTTTATTTATATTCAAATGAAATATTGAGCTAGAATATGACGAGAAACTAGAAACTCACGAATGCATTGTTTTTTCTTGTAACTTTCTTCATAATATATGAAATCATATGTTTAGATGAGTTGGCGGATTCTGACTATCAATTGGGAATGACGTATTATGGAGGAGCAATCTACAGCTGGTTCCAATATGCTCCCGCAAAATCCACATTCAATCGGATTTATAAACGGATGGAGAAACGGAAAACATTTGACTGTCTGAGAGCCACACTGGAGAAAAAGTATGCTTGCATTTCCTATCAATCATCGATTGAGTACGCGATCCAAGTAAAAATTGGAGATAGAAATGGACGTAGCAAAATCGTAATGGAGCCAGCAATTGCTTTTGAAATCCCAATCAGTATCATCACAGAGCGAAAGTCCATTTTCATTAAAAGTATTGATAGAGTGACGAGTTCTAATTTTGAAGGAGGATTGACCACGTTATGGCGCTCCTGGACACACACGGACCTCCGAGCTGAACGACTACAGATTGAAAAAGCAAAGAATCAAATGACACCAAATGTACCAGACTCCAGTGAGCCCATGAAATTGAAAATTGCTCATTTCACTGGAGCTTTGACTATTGTCATTTCCGGCATGTCCATTTCTTTAGTTTTCCATCTGTTGGAAATAATTTGGTGGATTTGTCAACATAAGATGGAAGCTCAAGGTAAAATCCCACGGCACATTTTGCTTTCATTTGGGAGAATATTTAATTATTTTCATACAGTGGAGAAGACTCCATCAGCGGACGTTAAACATTCCAGTAAAATATTACGATCTGAAATGTTCTATAATATGAATGATGAGACACCAGCCGATTTCCCAATTTAATAATAATAATAATAATTTGCTTCTATTTTCAAATCATGTCACATTTTTGTAAGGATAAGATCAATCCAATAAGATCAATCCAATAGTTTTGTAATAATTATGCTACATGTTTAAAATCACGTAAGTAATAATAAAAAATGTTCGTATGCACGTAAGTCGTAAAGCAGAGTAGAAGGAGTCGAGGAATTTTGCATGATTCTCTGCTAATGTGTGTGTGTGCATGTTGAATTCATTCTACAGGTAACACAACCGCAATTTCCAGACGAATGATCGAGTCAAGGTCACGAGTGTAATTCAATCAGCTCAGATTTTTTGTTCTCTTGTACATACAATTTTTCCTGTACGCATTCACTTATTGTTTGAGGATGGATAACATTTGGAATTCACGAATCTCTCATATTTCTTGACTCGAATCGATCCAGTCAATCCAAAGTCTATGTGACAGCAAGTGACAACGAGTCAATCTCTGACGATGACGATGAGTTATCAATTTTCATTTAAAATGTCTGGATAGAAATTCCATGAGGATTATTGTAAAGTATTGCCAGTATTGAAATTAATCTGTATGTTTGTAACATCGAAACATTTTTGTCCATCCAATTTTAATGTTGTGGGCCAATTCAGGATTCAGGTATTTTTTGCATATGGTCGATGATATTGAAAATAAAACTCCTAAATCCTCACACATTCACAAGAATTGAATTGAATTCCAACTCGAGCCTGTGTGGATTTTTTTTGAAGGCTTCCTCCATACAATATCTACCTGAACAGGTTATTACTCAAGGTAAGTCAGGATGACGATTGAAAATGAGAGGCACACACAGTTGACATTCAAATGAACGAATTTCTCTACTCTCTATAATATACTGACGGGGAATATGCACAATCAAATTGTGAATTGTGTTATAAAATGCTCCATTTTGTAAGCATAATGAAAATTTCATTACATACATTACGCATTACGCATTATCTGTATTTCCTCCATGTTCTATATACAGATAGAAACACATGGATACTCGATCGTATAAATCACGCATAAAATCTTTCGCATTGCCCATCATAACTTACGAGACAAATGATGGAATAGAGAGAAACCTTATAAAACTTGCAACTCCAAAGCGTTGTATAACTATTTGTTCAACAGGGGAGAAAATATATCACAAGTTCAATATCAACATGAAGATTTCCTGATGGAACATAAATGTATTTACATACGATATTATATTATAGTAGCAGGAGAACAACAATGAGCAAAGAGCTCTGTAGATTTTGTAGAGTCTGCAGTCTGCACATATGTCTGTTATACAATTTCTTTTGCCTTTTGAGATAACGTAGAAATGTAATGGAGAGGAGAGGAGAATCATAAGGATTCCATAGTTGACTCTTATATAACCACCACCTTTGTTGTGATGTAACTTGTGATTTGGTTGCTGTATCGTATGTATTCAGTTTTTTCTACACCTCACACCAAAACATGCAATCAAGTAACTTGAGACAGGATTTTCTTTATATCTGTATTCTGTACATACTTATACATATATATGTTGGAGGCGAGTCTCAAAATGAAATATAATGTGGACATGGGAATTTTATACATCACAAGAAGACGACTCTCATTTCACTTATATCCATAGCTAGCTATATGTTGAATTATATGTATATGAATGCCTGCTATGCTATAGCTATTCAGTTTTCTGTAGGGGAAAAATACAAGGCAGTTGCTTTTGTTGTTCTTGTCCAGTCCAAGACTTGGTGAGATTTTGCTCGCTCTGAAGCTCATGAATCGAGGATTGCAAAGCCATATTATATGCAGTTATTATTTCCAATGTTTCTCTAAATTCTCTTTACTTTTCTTCTTCTTCTTCTTCTTCAGTGTTCTTCACATATTTTGTGTTTTCTAGAAAAACCATAAAATTTCGAGAGTTTCCTATAGTGAGTATTTTTGTGCTCGTTTGATGTCAAAGGTTTACCGATGGAAATAGTGAAATGAAAATTGGGATTGTGTAAGTTTAAATACAGAGTTGTAGATTAGTAAATTAGACTGTTCAATCCTTGGAAATGGCTCCTTCTGGAACTGGTGGTTTGTCAGAATACACACCGATTGGTGGTGCGGATGATGGTCAAGTTGGGAATGGGACCGGAAATACTGTCGTTCATTTCTTTTCAAAGTATGGACAGAGATTGTGGTGGGGCATCGTTGGAGTGGCCACGTAAGTATCCTTGATTTTCTAATAATAATGGATTTTTTTAAATTTCCGCATTTTGGGATTTTAATTTCACAAATTCTAATGAACAAAATGAATATGAAATCATTGATTGTGTATGCATCACCACAGAATCATTGCCTTGAGTCTTTTAATCCATGCTTACACTCGTGCGGGCATAATGAAAAAATCCCCAACAGCCATTGGAGAGAGAACAAAAGATGTAGCCAATTTGTACAATATAACTTGGCCTCTTCCAGGTATACATTTAGTCAATTTAATTTACAAATCAAGAAATAATTCCATTCCAATTATTTTTCTATTGGTATTAATCAATGCTCGTGATTTTTGTGATGGATTTGTCTAGATTTGGCTACCAGAAAGTTGGATGCCTCTAAAAATAAAGGAAATCTCCGAGCTCCTATTCTCAAGTCATCCGCACCAGCACCAGCACCAGCTCAACAAGTGAATGAAAGTACGATTGCGGAAGCATTTCAAGCTGCCAATTCTGCTCAAATCCGTCGTCTGCAACAGGAAGCAAAAATGACAAGAGACGGTTTCACAGTCCAAAAGCATTCTCCAACCGGAAAACATTCCACTTTCCTCAAAAACTCTCCGACAGCACAAAAATTGTCAAGCGATGGATTTTCTATGGATCAAGTCTCAAAATATATTGCTAAAAAGTATACGCCCTTGTTTTTGTTTTTTTGTTTTACAAATATAAACATAATGAAAACCATAATGAAAATGAAGTACGTATGTGTAGATTTTATGTCTGACAGGAATTAATTAAAATATCTCTGTGTGTGTAGATTAAGTCTGACGAAGGAGGAAGCTCGAAAGGGGATTCGTAAAGATAAAAATGTGAAACCCTCCTCAAATGAGCCGTGTAAATCTCCAGTGTCCAAATCCACTTGTAGTAAATTAAATGCCTCCACAAATATTTACCGAAGCACAGACGGACTGTGTAATAATCTCCAGAATCCAGAATGGGGAGCTGCCAATCAACCTCACCGGCGAATTCTCCTTCCAGACTATGCCGATGGTAACAAAATTTCAATTCTAATCTAATAAATTCAATATATAAGTTTAATTTATAACTACAATTAAAGTTGTCATGTACGATACACGTTTTATTTCAATTTAGGGATTTCCTTGCCTCGAGTGGCTTCGGATGGGACGGATTTGCCTCATCCTAGAAAAATTAGTGTCCTCGTTCACTCGGACAGACAAGTGGACTCTCCAATTGCTTCGTTACTCCTCCCCATTTTTGGACAGTTCCTTGACCACGATATGGCTTTTACTGCCCTTGGAGTCGGTAAGGAAATCGCGTGATATTCAATTTAATATGGATTCTGAGAGAAATTCTATACATTATGAAAGATTTTAAATGAGTTATTTTTTAATGATGAGATTGATTTCGTATAGGGATGAGTTCCAAAGTGTTAAGCTGTTGTCAGAATGGTACGGCTGTGAATGAAATCCATCCAGAATGTATTGGTTTTTCCGTGGATGAAGACAATGAACTGTTTGGTCAAGAAGGATCCAAATGTACTAATTTGTGGCGGTCGAGTCCATTCCCTAGCTGTGAATTCGGGCCACGAAATCAATTTAGTGAGACGACCGCATTCATTGATGGTTCCGTCATTTATGGAAGTAGCGACACCGTAGTTCAGGATTTCCGGGAGGTGAATATTGAGAATCCTCATGGTTTCATGGCAACATATAAATCGGATGTGGGGAAATCCCTTCTCCCTGTCTCTACTGACCTTTCAGATGGCTGTAACACCCCTGACGAGACTGAGAAAGGGAGATTTTGTTTCACTTCCGGTGAGAATGTATAAGAAGTCAAGTCATTTGCGTAGGATATTCGGATTTGACGACAAAGTGTTTGCTCATATGATTTGTCTCATTTATATCTGTGTAGGTGACGGTCGAGTGAATGAAAATATAGCGCTCACGGCCACGCATCTCCTCTTTACGCGTCAACATAATTTCATTGCGGACAGACTGACAGCATTGAATTCCATTCCTGCTGGTGGTCAAGATGGTAGAATTTTCTATGAGACTCGGGAAATCGTGATTGCTCAACTCCAACATGTGACCTACAATGAATTTCTACCGGTTCTCTTGGGCGAGGAATTGGTGGAGTCTGCAGGTCTTCAACTGTTGAGTGACGGCTACTATGAAGGCTACGATGCGAGTGTAGATGCGACGATGGCCAATGTATTTGTCACTGGAGCTTTTCGGATGGGTCACTCCATGATGCAAGGGATGATTAAAATGATGGATGCACATAGAATAAACATCGAGACGATTCCTCTTCATGAAACCATCTTTGACCCATTTCGATTGTGGAAAGCTGGGAGTTTTGACGCCGTTCTTCGAGGTCATGCATCTTCCCCCGCTGGACAAGTCAACAGCTTTTTCACCAAAGAGGTTACCAGTTTTGTATATAAATACATTGTGTACATACTAAATATGTGCACATCATAATTCATAATGGGAAAAACGACAGATAATAAAATGATTTCTTTTCAATTGAATGACAGTTGACTCAGCATTTGTTCGAGAAACGAAATAGCTCCGGTCAGGGATTGGATTTAGTGGCTATAAATATTCAACGTGGTCGAGATCATGGACTTCCCGGCTACACGGCTTGGCGAAAAGTTTGTGGATTGAATCCGGTGACTGATTTTGCGGATTTACAGGGACTTTGGGATGAAGATACTCTCTTTTTAGTTCGAAATATTTTCAAAACCGTTCAAGATGTGGATTTGTACACGGGGATGCTCGCTGAGAAGACGATACCCGGAGCCATGGTTGGGCCAGTAGTTGGTTGTAAGTCCCACCAACCAATCCTTATCCAGATCTCTTCCTACAATACAATATAAACGGGCTTTGTTTTTTGACTTACTGATTTTATTCGGGTTTTTGTAGGCTTAGTAGCTGATCAATTTTTACGTCTTCGGAAGGGCGACCGATTCTGGTACGAAGGAAATAGTCGAGCGAGACCTTTCACACCAGGTAAATCATCATTGTTAGCTTGAGAAATGGGGGAAAAGGCTCATTTACTTATACTATAGATTTGTCGCGTTATCCTTTTAATATATTATTTATATTTTACATTCATTTCAGAGCAACTTCAAGTCATTCGGAAGACGACTCTCGCAAGAATGTTGTGTGATAATGGGGATGGAATCACGGAAACTCAGGCTCGAATACTAGAGCAGCCATCATTAGAGAATCCAATTTTGCCATGTACATCCGGAATCATTCCCACGCTGGACTACTCCGCTTGGCAAGCCAACGTCCAGTCCAGTCAGATTTAAAACCCGGAAAAACCTGACGAGCTCCCTACTTATTTCCTATACTTATTTCCTCGTGGAAAACTGAACGAGACAGAGACGCCGAGAAAAAGTTAAATATGTACATATCGTGTATGAATTTTGTTTTACATTTCACAGATTTAATGTCCAAAGCTAGATAAATAAAATGCAAATGTAGGGCAATTGTGGTGGTAATGATACAATCATCAGTACTTATTCACCACCGTTATTTTATCACACTCGATTTTAATGCGCAACGTCACTGCCAAAAAATTACAGGGTTTAACGATAAGTTTAAAATTAGACTATCTTAGAAGGAAGAGCGATGATTTTTAGGAAAGGCAATAGAATTGCGTATAAACATGTAGAAATATAGGAAATGTAGAACCAAGAACCATTTAATCATTGTTGCAATTGTATATAGGTAATGATGACGATTTTTGATTTTACCTTCTTGATTTTAACTTCTGTCATAGTCAAAGTCCATATAGTCTTCAGACAAAACGCCATGAATACGACTAAATTTTATGTTTTGAACTTATATTGTCAGATTGAAATCGAATCGAAAAGCAAATGACTGTTTTGTTTTGTTGTTTAACTATATATTTTATATCGTATTTTACATTAAATTTGTGTTCTGTCGATATCTTGGAATTTTCCTTGAAATAAAATGATAAATCCACTAGAAACTTTTGTTCCATGTGTATTCCTCTCCTCCCATCTATTTAAAACTGTCATCACACATGAATAACTGCTGACATTACTTTTAGAGTAATCATATCTGTATAATAATATGTAGAACTCATTCATTCGTTCATCTGAGAGCGAATTGCGTGTGGATAATCAATTCGACGCTTGAGAACGGGTAAGAAGATGCCGGCATTCCATGTATCTGTATGTATAACGTTATCAGTGGCAATTAGTACTAGTTTCGCACATTGACGTTTACTTCACTTGTTTTTATTTTTGATGATGACAAACTAAACGGACTCTCCTGAGAACGGAAATTCTAAGAATGTTCAGGGATTTGTCGTCGAAAGTGGGTCACTGGGATTTGGGGAATCTGGAGGTCACATGACAAGAAATGATGACCAACAAAACCCATTTTTTTTAGTTCATATTTGCATTTCCAATGTCTAATTAGCAACGGCAGAATTAATGAATGAGACTGAATGCTGAATCATCAACGAACTAGATCAATTTCTATGCAAAGTTTTTACAAATTGAAAGCATGTTTTTGATGGACGCATGACTTTTTCAAGGGAATTCGCAATTGGCCAACTTTACGAATGACAATCGAGGAAACGCTGCAAATGGTTTTACGTATAAATATTCAGTTTGTCTTTAAGATTGTCAGTCAGCAAAAATAGTTCCACAGAGCCTCAGAATTCAAATCGAAAACAACCAAATAAAATACTTTTATTTAACTTCAAAGTTTATGACTCGTGTCTTACTTTAATAATGAATTCCTTCCAGGTGAGTTTCTGCTTCGAATTGCATTGTTAAATTTTATTACTTAAAATACCTCTGCTGAAACTTTCCCTGTTTGTTTTCAGATTGTCACTCTTTCACTGCTGGTTGGACTTTCAGTGATGATCAGTTTCAGTCTCGCCTTGCTGTTTGAATCTGCTTCAGAAGCCTCTCGACACAATTTCGCCGCTCCATCACCATTCGATTTCAGGTAAAAATATCTTGAACAATTTCCGTCTTTCCATGAAAATGTGTAATCAGTTCTTGAATTTGGGATTTTTGAAAATTCAGAGAGGGGAGAATGTGGGCTCCATGGACTTATGCCAGCGCTTCCGGTCGAGGAAGATTCAACGTCGGATAGAATTTTCATAACCAGTTTAAAACCAGAATCTTTCAATAATTTTTATATGCGCTCAGATATATTTAATGTTATAAATAAAATACGATAAAGCATTTCTATTGTTCCTCAAATCACTCAGTTTCCAACTACAGAATAAACGACAACTAAGATCACCATAATTTCATTCATTATCTCACCTGATTCATTTTTGATTATACCACAAGTTTCTCAAATATGAAGTCCAAAAAACAAAACCGTTTTAGCAAATGGCACAAAGCATTATGAACGATTTGACGAAAACACAATTAATAATCTGTTTCGCACTTTGCTTAATTCCATATTCCAATACAACATTTCACTTTATTTTGTTTCAAAACTACGCCAATAGCAAATGCACAACCGAAATGCTTAATTTCATGACATATTTTCCTGTTTTGACTATTGTAACACTACGTGCACTCTATGTAGAATTCATTTTAGGTGAATAAACCACTCTCGACTGCACACTAAAAATATAAATTTCATTTTCAATTTGATATGCTAAAAATACTACAATTACATAACTACAGTAGTCAATGAATAACTTTAGGGTAAAACTGGCGACTGATTTGCTGCAAAAAATCTGAAATACAACTACTTTTGCTTTGAAATGACTGAAGTTCGTTCTGAAAAAACAAACATCGTTAATTTCTTGTAACAGATAAGGATTCACAAGACGGATGTTAGTTAAACTTAACAGCGATTTGACGCAGTGTATTTCCTTGCAATTAGACAATAAAAATCCATATACATTTTCTGGAACTACACCGTCGAGTGGAATTTATAGTTTAAATGATGTTTACAGGTAGTTAAAACGTACCTTCGAATCCACATGGACTAAAATCAGTCGACCAATCA
>JAIUND010004064.1:0-13325 GCA_034699125.1 Gisinianus flammeolus | reverse complement strand
TCAAAATATATGTACATCTAAATCAAAATATATGTACATCTACATCAAAATATATGTACATCTACATCAAAATATATCATAAAATTATTCTTGTAATAATAATAATAAGAATAAACATTAAAGCCTTTAGATAAATAAAGATGAAACTAAACAAAAAGTTTAGGTTTACAAGCATTCATTGAAAACAATAAGTACCTCTAACGACAGCCTTTGAATATCCGTCACTAGCCACCAAGCCCAGGCATAATTACCAACGATGGTTCTTTTATTCGCTGCCCCACAACAACCGCCTGAAATTTGTTAATACACATTTAGTTAGTAACATTTATGTAGCTTATATACGAATTATTATTTAGGTACTTTCTGCTTTGCTATAGAAGAATTCGCCTCCGTACCACATACATAACCAATATATGTACACACACAAAATGGTACGCAGTTCCTCATCATCAGCGCAATGTTATTAAATCGTCTTTGGTTACGACAAATGTGAAAGCGGTCAAACAAGACGAGCCTGACCTGTCGGCTCTTAATTGCTTATCTTCTCACACTAACCAACCAACTTGTAGTACACAAACTTACATCTATAGACATTTATACGGAAAGTAAAATTTTTTACCGGCTTCGTATAAATTTCACAAAATATTCATTCATTATTCATTGTTCAAACTCGCCAGGAGGAGGAAGACCATATGCCATATGTTATATACTCTCTCGAGTCCTTTGGTACACATATGAAAATCTAATAAATATGTGTATACTATACACTGTATACACATATAGGGATTTCCACTCACAACAAATCTACTTCCTCCTTGTCTAACTTCAAGGGGAATATTTTATCGTTCGTAGAGGGATTGGAAATTGGAAAATATTAGTAGTAGCAAAAAAAAAAATTGCTTATTTGTCTATGCATTCATTGAAATTTTTGACAAATTCAATGACCTTTACACCTACACTAAACATGAGACGAAGACTACACACAAAAAAATTTCATTACAGGCACATGAATCTTTAAAGGCTCAACAGTCTTCAACAGCTTCAACCAGAATGTGTAGATGATGAATTAATTATAATTGAATATGCACTATGAATACAAATTCTAAATAAATTCATTTCTCTTTACTCTCACAGTTACAATTCATTATAAATTGAAGTATATAAAGAAAAAAAAACCTGACTTTTCGTTTTGACATTGGCTCTGCCTGTGTCAAATATGAATGAAAAGTAATTAAAAATGATTGGGAATCAAAATTTATGATTATGACAGAATGAGCGGACAAAAACTAGCATTAAACATGAAAATGAGACTACAAACAAGAACAAGGGGAATGAGAGTGCAAATACCGATACGAAAAGATGAATAAAAAGACAATGACGAGAAGACAAAAAGAATATAAAAATGAACTTGCAAGATAAAACGCTGTAGGGGAATGAAAGTAAGAGCAGGATTACGAGAGGAGAGACAGAAAGAGCACAAATGGTTAGTTAATTACGCAATTGATGCTAATTTAGTATGCTCCACACAAGGTAAAATATGCTAACGGTATTTCTTCAGAGATTGGTAAAGAAATGTGCTATCAACTATTAAAGATGCCTTTGTGCGTGTCTTTGGCTTTTCCAGCTCAAGCTTATGGCGGTATGTGTACACATAGTATGAATGAGTTTGAATTGTATTTTCACAGGCTATTTAATTAATAATTATTTATTTAATTATTTATTTAATTATTAGGTACACTGACTTACTATTCTCCCTTTTATAACTTCGTTTTTTCTGTGAGTTTTCTACTTTTTTCACAAGTTTTTTCCTCCTCAATCATCATTCTTCAGATCATATAAAGTGGAGAATTTATTTAAATTCAAGATAAGAAAAATCTGTCTCGGATACAGTCTCAGTCAGAATGACTGACATTTAATAACCATGACACATGGTGAAACATTGTGAAACATTGTGAAACATCAAATGTCATATGTAAACAAATTGAGTGGGGCCTTGCCCACATCTGATAAAAGTTATTATTACCATTATGATGTTGTTGCGATTCATATCTTATCTTCTCTGTGCGTATTGAGAATGGAATTGAGATCCTTTTTTTAAAGCTTGAATTGAAAATTATAGTGGGGAAAATCACGCCTAGATTTTCAATACCTATATAGATACTAATACTCTTGACAGTCTGGACTCGCGATACTATTGAATCAAAAATTTGAGGCCTAGGCCTACCTATATAAATACACATAGTATAACACCGTATTAAAATCACAGGTGGAAAAGACAAAACAGAAGAGTAATAAGGAATATCTGTAGATACAGTTATATTATCTATCCATAGAATCGCAAGTTATTGCTTGTTACACCTGACGACAGAAAAATGAAAGGGAAGAGGACGTCCACGATTAATTCGTACATGTATATTGCAGTGGAGCACATCGACATTTCTTAACCTGACAACGTCCAACTCTTACGATGCTAAGGTAAAGCCGTAGAAGACAAAAAACGACAGTGAGAATAAGAGAACCCACGAAGATTCCCAATTTATGTAATATAATGATAGATTGCTGTGTATTCATAGGTAATAGTATAATAGTTAGAGAGAGAGAGAGAGATCTTTTTTAAAATAATGTATAGTTCAAGCTCTTCAACTGCATATAAGTAGTAGTAATAATAACAATGCGACGAAACAACAAACGAAAAAAATTGGTGTAAAGTAATAAAGACAAGAAGGAAATGAAAGGGGTTGGTTCAAGTTTGACCTCAATAGTACTTCTCCCAAGTTGCCTATTGCCCCCAAGTCTTCACGTTCACTATTTTCTTCTCTTCAACGTTTTACTTGTTGATTTGTGCACTTGTGTCTGTCTACTGTCTACATCAACATTTAGGTAAATTCTACATTTAATTCTTTATATTTTCTTCTTCTTCGCTTGTACGTCTTTTGAGTCCTTTTCGATAATATTTATATTCAATATTCGGAAATGACTCTCAAAGTTTTAACTAATATATTACCATAAAAGTTATAATTGTTATTATAATTAACAATACTAAAAACGTAATAATCTCTAGTATACTAATCCCTTGTTTCCGTTTACAATTCTCACATAAAACTAATCGTTTTGTTCACATGAAGTGCTTGTATCTACATCAAAAATCATCACCATCAATCGTCTCTTACATTTAAAAAAAAGGTGTTTACTTTGTTTATTCTGTCTTTCTGTTGTTTGTTTGTTTGTGTTTTGTACGATTTTCTCACACCGCAAAAGTTTTATACACTATATACTCATGTCATTTGGTTTGATTCAATTTCAATTTCCAAAGGCGTGATGTCCGTGCAGTACAATAGTTTGGTTGTTTTTATTGTCAAAAATCATTCAGTATACAATACACTGGTTTTCAAGATCAGACAAGTACATACTAAATCAGTAAAAGTACAAACAAAGTTTTATACGTAAAAACAAAGTTGGTGGTTGTTGACGTTTGTTTAGCCCTGTTCCCAACATTGTCATTTTTTGGAAACTTTTACGAAAGAATCAATCATAAATTACAAGAAGTTTTGTGCGTGTTTTCGTGCCTAATTGTTGTGACATTACTTTAAACTTTAAAGTACGTAAAATTTCTCGTGTCTCATTCGCTGTCATTATTTTTTTACTACACGTATTTTATAGTGCAATTTCCTCATAATTGGACGACAAAAATTTCGTCATTTTTGGTCAACAATCTGCAATATAACCAATGCAATACAACCTACTTTTTTCTCAGCATTCTCATTCCACATTTCAAGATTTCAAGACTCTGACCATTGTGCTGTATTTACACTCTCTCACACACTCACATGTCCCCTATACATCATTATAACATATAATGTGCATGCATGTGTAATATTATGCTACAATATATATTAATGTAGAATGCACAAAAACAACAACTGCTTGTAGGCTTATAAGATGAGAGATTCTCTCTCATTTAAGGTTTTCACTTTCTTAGCATTTGTACGTGCACATACAAGCAGTGAAGCAGGTACAGGAAAGATCAAATGATTCACTTTTGAGCTTTGAGTTTGTACGGTACCAAAAAAACCATTTTATCAAGAACAATTACAGCTATATAGCGATGCAGACATTGTAAATAGAGTTATTTCAGGTTATTAAATTTTAATGAAAAAAACATGTACCTATATACTATATAGGTATGTATGTACTATGTATTTAAATCTGCCTGATGATGATACGTGATAATTACTGATAATGCTTGTGCTGTGTGTGTACTAGTATAATATTGCTAAAAGTATAATATTGGCAAAAGGTAAAACTAAAAGTGTTTTTTTAAGTTGCCAAGAAAATAACATACATGTAGCCAGTAAGACTTAAGAATTGAATGAACCATGAAATCTTTTAAATTATACAGGCGGAAAATGAAGTAAAGAAAAATGGCAGTTTTAGCCACAGCCGGATTCATGACGGCGGGCCTATGGATGCTCCCAATAATAATGGGTATGATGGGATACATGAAGTATGATTCCATCGACCCAGAGTCACACCCGAGAAACGCCCGTTCCTTAGATAAAGAGTAAGTCCGAAAAATTTCACAAGAGAATAAAAAATGTACACCTATATATAAGATAGATAAATTCATCCCAGAGGGTTTCATGTTTTTTTTTCATTAATTTTACACATTTCGCATTAATCCATCTATTCTAATATATTACCTAAACAGGTACACTACTAATTCAACAGTTTTTTATTGCAATTTTTTTCCCTTTTGGTTTAGATATGACTTTATAATTGTTGGCGGCGGTAGCGCGGGGAGTGTACTCGCAAATAGACTGAGTGAAATTCCACATTGGAATATTCTACTTTTGGAGGCTGGTGGAGATGAAAATGAAATTTCAGATGTTCCAGCCGTTGCAGCTTATCTTCAATTAACTAAAATTGACTGGCAGTACAAAACTGAGCCTCAGCCAACAGCGTGCCTTGGACTCGTTGGTAATTACAAGTTAAACAATCATAAAAAAAAACGTTTGTAACTCTTGCATGCTACGATATCTTATTAGAATTTAACCTTGCGTAAGAAGAAAAGTAATAATATCTGTCTGTCTTCTTTCATATTTCATGTATTGTTTATCTTGTAAACACAATCCATTCTATGAGCCATAAGTTTCATTACAATTTCTAGACAGATGTATGTTTTAAACCAAGCGAAAAGTATAGTAAAGGGGTCAAGTACTGGATAGTTGTTATCTAAAATATGTATTTATGTATAGAGCTATCTATTTTAGGTTTTTTTCGACAATCCAACGCACAGTTTGTTTTTATGACAGAAAAAAAAGAGAATTTTTTAGGCAGCTCTAGTAAGCTTTTAACAATATTTTAAAATATTATACGACTTTGGACGCTAAGACTCTCGCATCTCCAGAAATATACGTGTACGTGTACCCTACATGTTTCGTTTTTTCTAACAGATGGAAGATGCAATTGGCCTAGAGGAAAGGTATTGGGAGGCTCTTCCGTCCTGAACTATATGCTTTATGTTCGTGGAAATCGTAAGGATTATGACCTTTGGGAAGCGTTGGGGAACCCTGGATGGGGTTACAACTCTATACTAAAATATTTTAAGGTAAAACAAAACTTTATCTGTGAAATTCGTGATATGTATAAGCACTATATAAGCTAATAAAAGTTTGTAATTATATCATTCCTTGTTGGTGAAATAACGTATGAACTATCATTTTCACTTCCTCACTCCGTTGAGTCATGATTTATGACGCCTGTATATAGGAATGATGAACATTTTTGTTATCTTTCAATCTCTAAATAGAAATCTGAAGACAATCGAAATCCATACCTAGCCAATACAGAATATCACTCCGCTGGTGGATACTTAACAGTTCAAGAAGCACCGTGGCGAACACCACTAGCCACTGCTTTTGTGGAAGCAGGTACGGAAATGGGTTATGAAAATCGTGACGGGAATGGAGCGACTCAATCAGGGTTTATGATAGCTCAAGGAACGATACGTCGTGGATCCCGGTGTAGTGCAGCAAAGGTAAACAACCAACCAATTTAATCATTTTATCCCAAAATAAATACACACAAGTATACTCTATCTATATGATGGTGAGTGCATATGCTTGTATCCAATTCCTTTCATTCTCAGACAAACTTTTGTATTTTGTAGTAAAAAATACTTGCCCATACACACACAGCTGATAATAATGTCTCGATTTATCCTTATTTATACGACAACCAGTATATATCTTCTATTGTGTTCCATGAGTAAGTTTGTATCCAGGTTTTGTTGTTGTCGTTATTGTGTTTCTGTATGCAGCTTTTGTATTGTAATGCAAATTAGTACAAAATGACAGAACCCACATGTACTGATGTACGTAGTAGTAACGTACTATAATTCTGATAACTCTTCTTGAACTCGCTGATTCATTCATTTAGTTGTATGTATCGAAAAACAAGGTTTGGCGTGGGTGTTATACTACATCATTTTATTATAGCAAATGAACGTCCTAGTTTTAAATTTTATCTTATTCAACTATATGTAAATGTAATGCTAATACAGTTTTAGCCGCACTTCTTTGTGTGGAATTTATTAGCTAACTCTAACAATGTGATACATCGCATTTGTCAACTCAACATGGAGAGATGTAACACAAAAGAATGATTGTCGCACTGTATGTACACTTACATTTGTGCATTTACACTCCTACGGGACACACAAGCACAGATTATGATTAGATGAAGACTTTTTTTTTAATGTATCATGTATCTAAACTATTCTAAACCTTCGGCACATTTTTTATTCTGCACAAACAATGTGTGAGAATAACAATAAACTACAATTTAAATTAATATATACAACTGTAACTCAATATTCCATGTTTGATCAATTCTAGGCCTTTTTACGACCCGTCCGAAACCGACCCAACTTGGACATAGCCATGGAATCTCATGTGATGAATATATTATTTGATGAGAATAAGCGGGCTTATGGTGTCAGACTTAAAAGAAATGGCAAAGTTCAAACTCTCCGAGCAAAAAAAGAAGTTATCATATCTTCTGGAGCAATAAATAGTCCACAGTTGTTGATGCTTTCTGGAGTCGGACCAGCTCAACATTTATATGAAATGGGAATTCCAGTTATAAAAGTATGTAAACAAAAAGATTTCTTGAAAAGTCGGGTCAAAACTATACCTCGTCCTCATATTTATGCCTATCCAACTATAAATGTATGTACTCATTTTCTCTGCAGGATTCTCCGGTTGGACAAAACTTGCAAGATCATATTGGATTTGGTGGTTTGGTCTTTCTAGTCGATCAACCCATTTCAATGATGCAGTCACGATACGAGAATTTGGCTTCCGTCATGCAGTATGCCATGTACGGAGCTGGTCCACTGACAATTCTCGGAGGAGTTGAAGGACTTGCTTGGGTAAATACCAAGTACGCTAATGCATCTGAGGACTTTCCTGATATCGAATTCCACTTTGTCGCTGGATCGTAAGTGTTTCATCTTTTATTATTATGTATACATATACAAAGGAATTGCTTTCTCAGATATTACATTTCCTGTCCATATTATACAAATGAGTGTAAAAGCTTTGAAAACCTCAAGTAATAATATTATTAATACAAAGGTGTGTTTTAATTGGAATACTTACATTTATAATTTCTTTAGGGCGTCGTCCGATGGAGGCAAACAAGTTAAGAAAGCCCATGGAATCAGTGACAAAGTCTACAATGAAATGTTCCGACCAATTCAATTTCGCGACACTTGGTCCGTTATTCCCATGTTATTGAGACCTTACAGTACAGGATACTTGAAACTGAAGTCAAAGAATCCATTTGAAAAAATCCTTATTTATCCAAACTACATGATAGGTAAATCCAGAGCAGATTTTGTAGTTAAGTTGTTTTAACAATGAGCTCCCTCAAAATAATCCTTTCATTCATATTTAGATGACAGAGATGCTAAAATTTTAGTTGAGGGAACTAAAATTGCCATCGCCATGAGTCAAACATCAGCTTTTCAACGATTGAATTCAAGACTTAATCCTAATTTAATGCCTGGATGTAAACATCTAGAACCATGGAGCGACGAGTACTGGGAATGTGCCATTCGGTCAGTAAATGAAAATTGATACAAAATATGTATGATGATGATGAATCCAAATGACATTTAAAAGATAATCATAATTCATAGCCAATTTTCCGCTCTTCGTCTTTCAGACATTATACTGTGACAATCTACCATCACAGTGGAACATGTAAAATGGGTGCAGCAAATGACCCGACAGCCGTTGTAGATCCTAGACTAAGGGTCTATGGTGTGTCAAACTTGAGAGTAATCGATGCATCAATCATGCCGAATGTGGTCAGTTGAAAATTTCTATACAAATATATATACTTGTAATACTTGTATGTATAATACACTCACAAAGTCAGTATGATTTATATATATATATATATAATTTTACTTTAAATTCAGGTCTCGGGTAATACAAACGCTCCAACAATCGTAAGTGTTTAGTTTGTACCATCATTTCTCTAATTATATACAGAACCGCGAGTTCATTTGAAATGGCAAGACTCTTAAAATGATTTGATTATTCTTTAAAACATTTAGATGATTGGCGAGAAGGCATCGGACATGATAAAAGAAGATTGGGGAGAATCTCTTGAATCAGTGATGCCCCCAAGACCTCCAATAGGAAATTCTCTTTAAACATAAACACGAAAATAAAACGACGATGATGATGATAAACAGATGATGAAAATTTACCTCTAAAAGCCAAAAATATAATAAGTCTCCATTTATATTTGTGTGTCATAGTAATACTCAGCAAGTCAGTTTCACAAAAACTAAAAATTGTGCATACCTATACTACTTAAGTGAATATAGTTATCACTAATAACTTATTAGTAGTTATTAGTACTATAATATTGATGATAAATGTAGTCGGTAATACCAAAACCCGACTTGGTATACATGTGACCTTTTTGTATGTTTTGTTTACATTTTGACCTCAGTAGCATATACTATACTATATATATTATAGTAAGTATGCATGAGAATCTGAGATTGTGTCTGTGTGTTTCTTGTCATACCTGTTTTTTTCCCTACTTTTTTTAATGCATTATAATTATTTTAGTATACTAGTAATGAAGATGTTCAATAATAAAAGCAAAAAGACCTTTTTTAAACCAATTTGAATCTCAATTTGATCTTCATACATTCATATAAGTATGTATATATAATAAACAAGTATATTTTGGGTTTTAAAAAATATATATACCGGAAACAATCAGGGCTTCGTTTGGACCACAGGTATAGATATTTCCCATGATGATTTATCAATTTTGTCAAATCTCCTGTATATTTATAAGTAAATGTCACACACAAAAACTTTAGAAACACTTGGAATTTGCACTTTGGTTAATTTTATTTGATTTGGCACTGTATTAATATGTACTTGTGCGTAACAAGTTTTCGTAGAAACTTCCGGTATGTAAACAAGTTAATTGTTAACTATTTTGGTCCCGTCCTTCAAGTCCTTCAGTATTATATAGTCTGTGTTATTCTTTTAATAAATATTTAAATAACAAAACTTATATATATAGATTCGATAAAACAAGAGACTAGCTATGATAATTGTATATAATATATTTTACAAATGTCTCATACCGGAAGTAAGGAACACAAACAAATAGTGTGTCTGCTTTCAACTTGTCATTCTGTATCATACAGACTGTATGATTGAATATTTTGGTCAATCATCAATGACGTTTTTTGAAATACAAAATATAGGAAAAAAATTAATATTATTAATTATTAGACTGGGACAAAATAATATTCACTATCTAATTTTACTACGACTCGGTTGAAATAAAGGTAAAATACTAGTTCATTCCTGTTTTTTTTTAAATACAATATAGATTCTATACTTGTACTTTATTACTGAAGCATCTCAACTGCACTCCAAAAACTACTAAACTACCCGTCCTCTATTTAATATCCGACGAGGCCTAAAAAACCGAAAAATTGTGCCATTGAAATCTTTGACGCTGAAAATTCGTTCACGTGACTTGCGTTCTGAGCTCACCGACAAGCTTCAAACTACAAAAAATAAAGCTATATTTAATATTTTAAGGTTTTCCTTTTGTTGCAAAATAATTGACAGTTAAAGTTAACTATCGAATAAAGGCATCATTGTTGCTTCACATTTGTCTTGTGTAATATTATAATAGTAAAGTATTAAAGTACTCAGTCTTGTAATAATAGCCTCATTACGTCAATACCTATTTACTATTAATTTTTTGGGCTCGTTGTATAGTGGACAAGTGCGGAGTTCGACGTAATATACAAAATACATTCAATTCATTCTCTTTTTCCGATTTAAAAATATCAACTTTGAGGATTTTTATTTTGTTTATTAAATTAATTGATATTACCCTGTGATTCATCAGTATCATCATCGCATATTTTGTGATTTTGAATTTTATAGTATAATTTTAAGGGAGGTTTTTTTTCGAAGGGCACAAGACTACACATTTATCGAGTCTACATATATATTCAGCAATACAGCAAAAGTGAGGATCCTTTATACGTCAAATTTTTTTAAAAACGCAATTTCTCAAATATTGAGATTTTAAATATTAAAAAATAAAACATGCCTGCTCATGATACTGGGGATTTAGATCGTCAAATTGAACAATTAAAACGATGTGAAATTATAAAAGAGTCTGAAGTTAAAGCTCTTTGTGCAAAGGCACGTGAAATTTTAGTCGAAGAATCAAATGTTCAGCGAGTGGATTCTCCTGTAACGGTGAGTCATATCAATTATGATTATTATTATTACTTTGATTATGACAGTCTTGTTGTTTTTATGAATGTCGTATAAGCATTGTGTTGTTCCATATTTTTATAGGTATGCGGAGATATTCACGGCCAATTTTACGACCTCAAAGAGCTATTCAAAGTCGGAGGTGATGTTCCTGAAACAAATTATTTATTTCTTGGGGATTTCGTTGATCGAGGTTTCTATTCCGTTGAAACTTTTTTACTCTTACTGGCTCTCAAAGTAAATGAAATAATATTATTTTTTCAAATTATTATCATTGCTACTTCGTTTATTTGAAAAGATATTTTCAATGTACTTATATATATATTTAATTTTTTTTAGGTCCGACATCCAGACCGATTGACACTGATTCGTGGGAACCACGAGTCTAGGCAGATTACTCAAGTTTATGGTTTTTATGATGAATGTTTGAGAAAATATGGTTCCATCACAGTTTGGAGATATTGTACTGAAATTTTTGATTATCTATCGCTGTCTGCTATAATTGATGGCAAAGTAAGAATAAGAGATACATCTATATCCAATCTAATTACATAGTAGATTATTTTTACTTTGAATAATACAGATATTACCCTTAAACTAATATGTATCAATTTTTTTTTTCCAAATTTGTTTTTGTAGATATTCTGTGTCCATGGTGGTTTATCTCCATCAATTCAAACTTTAGATCAAATCCGTGGCATTGACCGCAAACAAGAAGTTCCTCATGATGGTCCAATGTGTGATCTCCTATGGTCGGATCCAGAAGGTATAATTGTTGACATGATGTTCATATACTGTTATTCATTCAATTTACTATTTACAGTTACAATTTTTGTTTTTTAAGTCAGGTAATTAATTTCAAATTGTTTGTGCATGTAGATACTACTGGTTGGGGAGTTAGCCCTCGGGGAGCTGGTTACTTGTTTGGTTCAGACGTTGTTGCGCAATTCAACGCAGCTAATGATGTTGATTTGATATGCCGCGCTCATCAACTGGTAATGGAAGGCTACAAATGGCATTTTCATGACACTGTCCTCACAATTTGGTCTGCTCCTAATTATTGCTATCGGTACGCAGTTTTTTTCCTTTTCTCTCCATTTGCGAATAAGTAAATTGATGTGTTCAAACACTTTAAGGTACTCTTATTTTACTTTTTTTGTTAATGTTTTTTAAAATATTAGATGTGGAAATGTTGCGGCAATCTTGGAATTGGATGAGCATTTGCAGCGAGAGTTTATTATATTTGAAGCGGCACCACAAGAAGCTCGGGGTGTTCCGTCTAAAAAGCCGCATGCTGACTACTTTCTTTAAAATGTCATGTATACACATTTCCTTTCACAATATTATACTTTTCTTCTTGTTTCTTATAATTATTATTATTACATGAAAAATAATAAGTTATTTATAGATTCGAATCGACATTGATTACACAAGAATGGACAACTTTTCAAAATTATCAATTTATATAAATAAATTTTTTTTAAACCATTTAAAAGATCAAGTTTTCAAGCAAGCAAGAAACTAGTATTGTTACCTACATATATATTAAGTACATACATATATTTAGTATCCATAATATACTTATAAGTTGTAGGTTCCTCAGACTATTTTCTGTCGTTTTTATTGTCTATACAACCATATATCAAGTACTTACACCTGAAATGAAACCGTATATCTAATAGGATTTGTTCAACAGCAGTAACTAAAAATTATTACTGAACTCTTTTGTAATAACAATTGTTACAAAAAGTTTACAATTTACAATATTATAGAACTTTCTATATGTATAACATTACGTTGAACAAACAAAATTAGTAATTCATGTGTATTTTATGTAAAAGAAAGGTCGTTAATTATGATGATTACTTAATATTCCAACGTATGTTGTTCTGCATTTTATTGGACAATTTCCTCTCTAAAACGAAATGTTAATCATGAAACAAAAAAATAGCAACCACGAATGAATCTTAAAGTTGCAAAAAAAATAATTGTAAGTCTACAGTTGCAACAAGTTTGATACTTTAAGAATAAACGGTCTTTTGCTAATTCTTTCCTACACTTACAGTGGATAAAATTGTTTCATTTATTTTTTCTCCAACATTCATATAATGATGAATAGAATCGGTCTATACTTTGACATGATTTTAAAATGTCTCTTCACTACATTTTCCTTGTCAAAGAAAGATGATTTGCAGGATTTCCTCTTGTAATCTTACCTTGCATTAAACTTTATACCTATTAGATTGGAACTGCAAAAAAAAATAATGCATTTATATAGATATACCCCACTTGAAGTCGTCTCCTTTTGCATGCGTACTTACCCAATGCAATATAAGTAAGTATATACGTGCAGGATTTTACATCATAACTTTAACTTTACATACCTATATATCGTCTGTTAAGCTCAAAATCGTACTATAATTTTTTTCCTTAATTTCGTTTGTCCAAGTTGACCTGCTCTGGAGGTCAAAGTATTAGAGA
>JAIUND010004063.1:0-13327 GCA_034699125.1 Gisinianus flammeolus | reverse complement strand
TTCGGATATGGATTGTGGCTAGATTTTTTGGTTGGATACGGATACACCATTTGCCTATATTTCTCGCCTCTAGTATATACTCACGCCTTCTTCTGATGGATCTCATCGTGCTCAAATTCCGGTTGTGGATGAAGGAACCAACTGAATCCGGTCATCTCCCCAATGGACATCCCTTCCACAACTTCATGAACCACCGTCGTCGTCATTATTGACATGACCATCAGGGTCAATCCTCCTCCAAACCTCATTCTCATCATCATTTAATTAAATGATTTCCAAACAATTGACCAATGAAAATTATTACACACCACATACACACTGCAGAAAATCCCTACTGAAAAACTCCTTCAAGCACGCACCAAAAACACCCCACTGAAAAATTTAAAATCCCCGGGAAAAGGAAATTGAAGATATATATGGGAATAATAAAAAACGCTTGATTGGAAATTAAAAGAGAAGATTTGTCTTCGTCGAGTGTGTGTGTGTGTGTGTGATGGCGATGACAAACAACTTTTGCTTTTTACACGTCACACGTCAGCTTTTTATTTCCTTTCCCGCCGACTCTGCAAAAAATCCTACTCGACTCTCGATTGTGATGGAAAAAATAAAGAGGCACAAAACGTCAACTCAGCGTACACAAATTCCATTCTGTCACACATATTTTCCAACGCTCAATTTCATCATCCTATAATAAATGATAATGACAATTAAAATCCGCAATCCGCAATCCGCTCCAATACAGAACACATAAGAAATCATTTGAATATTTTATTTCTCCCGCTTTTTGCTTCACACACACAGAAAAAAATTTATTCGAGTTTGGTCAACCAGTCGTACAAAGAAAATGGTAAATATTTTGGTGGGAATTTTTAAATTCGTCGGTTATATGTTAACTTTTGGAATTTTAAAAATTCCCACCAACATATTTACGATTTTCTTTTTACCAAACTCTCTACTAATTAAATATTAATTACTCATGTTTTAACAATTGGTAATGCAATCCAAAGTCGAGGATTTGATTTTGAAGAGGATTTCGCTTCATTTTTTTTTTATTTTTTTATTGAGGGGATTTCTTCATAATTAAACGGATTTATATACATGTATATACCTATATAGATTTAGGCGGGAGAGTTTTTTTTTGAAAAACGTATGGACTACGGGTAGTACTTGATGAGGGCGGGAGTGATGCAGCTAAGGGAGCCACAGCCAGCTTGTGTCATGGTCGTTCTGAGCTCATGCTGAAGGATCCCCAGGACTTTCTCCACGCCTTCTTGACCCTGTGTGTGTATGTGGAAAAATAATAAAATTCGTTTAAATCCATCAAAACAAATGAAAATTAACCAATTTAATTAAGGGGGAATTTTAAATTAAATTAAATTTGTATTTATTTATTATTTATGTATTTATTTATATACATACGGAATGGAAAAGTCCCCACATGGGCGGACGCCCAACAAATACGAATTTGGCGCCGACAGCCAACGCCCGGAAAACATCCAGTCCACTCCGAATCCCACTGTCCAAATAAATATCCAATGCCTCATCTTGACGGAGCTCCGGGTACTTTTCCATCATCAGCTGAAGCGCTTCGATCTCATCAAAATTAAATCAATTACATTAATTAATTAATTAAATGTGTAATTAAATGGGTACAATAAACATATCTGCTTTCATTTTTTAAATTTAATTACAGAGGATACAGCGCCATCCAGTTGTCGCCCGCCATGATTCGAAACGATGACGCCGCGAGCACCATGGGACTTGGCTAATAAAGCGTCCTCTCCACTCAAAATCCCTTTGACGATGACCGCCAATTTCGTATTGTTGACAATATATTGAAGATCCGCCCAGGTGGCGCTGTCCTTCCGCTCTTTCCCCCTCGCATCACTCGCATAGTCCTCGAAATTAACCATTTTGAATTGATCTTTGAAGGCGTTCCGGGCGTTATGATAGCGGAGGGAGGAAACGGGCATGTCCACCGTCACGACGACCCCCGAAAAACCCGCCAATTCCGCTTTCCTCATCAAATCCAACGTGATAGACTTGTTTTTGAATATGAAGATTTGGAGCCATTTTACCGCTTCCGGTGAAGTCTCTGAGATTTCCGAGATGGACGTGGAGGAGGCGGAGGAGACGATCATTATCGATCCCGATGAGGCCGTTGCTTAATTCCAAAGGGAAAAAGGAGGGAAAATTCAAAATACCAAATTCAAAAATATCGAGATCAATTTTTGAAATCCACCAAAAACATGTTGGGGTTTGTCCATACCGCGAACCGTCGCCAGTTCCCCCAGAGCATGCCATCGTTTATGAAGTCCAGATGGAGAGATCCCAATGGGCATTTTGAATTCTCCTAAACTCCCGCCGAGAATCCTCACACTAGTGGACGCATTGGACACGTCTCGGAGATAGCGGGGAAGGACTTTAAATTTAGTGAAATCCAGAATATTCGCGCTCAAAGTGATGTCACTCCCCGCCCCTTTTTCAATATAGTCGGAGAGGCCTTTGGGCAAATGAGTCCTCGCGTAGTTTTCATAGTCAGAGATGGTCAAAAGGGCCAGCTGACCATTATTCTTAGTGCAGGCTCCGGAGGATTCAGCCGCCCAAACGTAGACGGACGATGAATCCCGAGACCAAACGACCACAAAAACAAAGACAAATACAGTTTGTACAATTGTGGCAAATTCAAAAAGAGCCATTTTTATTTTTATTTTTTTTTCTTTAATGTTTCAAGTTGAGCGACTCAAACCAGACTGAATCTGAATGCAGAAATTCATAATCATTTAATTGAAGACCTCAAGAGAAATTCATTCTATATATGTTCTGTGTTTTCTGCATCTTTTATATAATAGTAATAAAGGAGATGTGATTAAATATTAAACGCAGATCAAGTTCAAATTAATTAGTCACTCGCTGTGTCTGATCCTCACATATATTTCCTTTTCCTTTTTTGTATACATTTTAATCAGATTCAATTGACGACGATGAGTTTGACTTTTGAATGTGGAATGGACAATGTGTGTGACTGTTGTGGTGGACCAGATGTTAGTCCACCTCAACCTCCACAAACACACACAACGCTCACACTCAAATTTTAATTTTTTTAATTTGAGTGTGCGATTAATTAATTCTAAAAATTTCTATTCCTCTTTTAAACTTACAGTCTATAATAATCATTGCATTACATTTTCCACATACATGGAATTTCCTACACGGACACAATTGAAATCTTTTGATGTGTGTGTGTAAACACATTTTCTCTCGAAATTCTCGAATCCTTCCCTAATTTTTTTGTATGATATGGAGGGGTAATTCATAATGCAAGATTTTAGAACAAGTGAAAGCTGAAGGTTTAGGAAATCTACCCAGGAAATCATGCGGGAAAAGTGAATGTGAAGCGAGTCGCGACAGGCGAGTGAAGGAGCGAGAGCGAGCGGACTCGGAATTAACATGGAGTGCCATAAGCAACAATGTATTTCCATTTCTTATATAAATCTCTCCACTGTCTGTTTCTTTCCCAACGGATTTTACCCATTTTTTGCAAGCCATAGGTAAATCATATGTGCAAAACACAACCATGTAGAACCATCCTGGAATTTTGTAACATTTCAGCATTTGCGTAATGTTAATTAAACCAGTCAATTTTCAACTGACGAGTTCCCAACTCCCAATTGGCAATTGGCAATTGGCATTGGTGATTCATGTATGGAATTTCGTATGGATAAATATAAATACAGTATAGGAATCGCCTATAAGAGAATCGGATGTAGGAGAAAATCGGGTTTAAGAGATTTGTTTGAGGTTTTGATTGCCCAGCCTATATATATATAATGTAATGATAAAATTTATCACATTTAAGAGAGTCGGCTGTAAGAGAAAATCGCGGCTTTAAGAGACTAAAAATGTCCCTTCATTTTACATTTTTTTAGCCGTGTATATATATAGGAGAATTCCTGGATTTCATACAAAACACAAAACTGAAGGAGCAATCAGGAGCACAAAAAAAACAAACAAAATTCAATAGAAAAAAATGGAGAGCATAATAATATATATTTGAGTGAAAGGAGGCGAGATTTTGGATGTGGTTTTGGTTTTGTTTGGAGTCGGACGATGACGATATGGAAAAGCAAAGTAAATAATGTGTGTGTGTGTGTGTGTGTGTCACATGATGTGTTTTTTTGTTGTTGGCTTATTACCTCGAAGCGTCTCGTCAGCTCTTGATTAAATGAATGAACTATATGTATGTGTGAATGTATATACTTATGAATATATATGTATAGTAACATTGTGTGTGTGAATGTATATACTTATGAATATATATGTATAGTAACATTGTGTGTGTGTGTGTATTACAATGCACAAGGACGAGACGGGAAACCTTGAATTTTTTGTCCACACACTTGTGTTGTATTTGGATTTGAATTTGGACACACAGAGATGAGAAGTAATAATTTAATACTTACAAAATTAATTACATAATTCTCTCTGTACATTGTGAATCCTCACATTATATTTTTTCAATGGGAATTGTGCATTATCATTTTGGCATTTTGGCATTGGGATTTCATATATAGTGACAGAATTACTGATGTGTGTGCACAATCGCCGCAACTCTTTTACAGATATTACATTAGGTATATACAGTGTGGCCAAATTATTTCTGGACAGTTTCTTATGACAAAATTTACCGATGGTCGTTGTACATGTGAGTACATACTAAGTTTAGTATGTATTCACATGTAAAATAAATTGTTTTACATGTGAATACATATGGGAGACCATATGTACGCACATGTAAAACGACCATCGGTAAATTTTGCCATAAGAAACTGTCCAGAAATAATTTGGCCACACTGTATATTAGAGTATAGAGAGCAAGAAAATCCAGCAGAGTTTTACTTATATATAGCTCAGAATATATTTAGTCACACGTTTCTTCTTGTCCTTCTTTGGATATTTGGATATTTGGATATTTGTGTGTGTGGACTTGAATTTTTTAAATAATCGGATATATAGTTCAAAATAATTGTGTGTGGTGAAATATTATTATTATTATGATTTCCCTCACATTGTGTCTCACCACGTTGACGGTGGGTGCCGTCATTTGGTTTTTATTCGTTCGGAAAACAACGAGGACTGGGAATGGGAAAACGCCCCCAGGTATATATATCAAATATAAAACATAATTAATTCATATACAGATACCGTCAAACTTGAATTAAAAACCTACTTCAGACTACAAAAACAAAAACCTACCTCAATTATTAGCCTGGTTCTTTGTTCTTTGTTCTTTCCTTGGTTTCATCCAGTGGTAATAAGCGCTCATTTACCGTACGCGTAATACTATCGAGTTATCCTTGGTTTTTGGACAATTTCAAGAATTGTATAGACACTGTATTGTATTGTATATATAGCCTATAGGCTTTTAATTCAAGTTTGACGGTATAGGCGTTATTATTATTATTCATTTTAATCATGATTGATTTTCATTGGAATTATGTGTACAATTTGACAAAAATAATACGTGCATTTTTTGTTTGTCTCTGAAAAAAGGTCCGTGGTCACTGCCATTGTTGGGGAATTTCCTCGCTCTCATGACCGACCAACAATATTTAGTGTTTACTAAATGGGCGGAGAAATATGGGCAAATTTATCAAGTCTGGATCGGTCCGAATCGGTGAGAGGAAATATATGAATTCATTCATTCGTTATATGTAATTTAATTTAATTTATAGGAACATATATGTACAGCGAACAAACAGACAGAGAAAGCGGATTTGAGTTTTATTTTTATTTGAATGATTTTGTCAAATATACATATCGTCCGTTAAGTTCAAAAAGGAACTATAATTATTTTCCTTAATTTCGTTTGTCCGAGTTGACCTGTTCTGGAGGTCAAAGTATTAGAGATGGAGCTTTGGGTCAAGCGACATTACTGTAGAGCAGGTCATGAGGAACAATAATGTCGCTTGACCCAAAGCGCCATCTCTAATACTTTGACCGTCCAGAGCAGGTCAACCCCGGTCAAACGAAATTAAGGAAAATAATTAAAGTACGTTTTTGAACTTAACAGACGATATATTTTTTCAGCGTCATCGTTCTGAATGATGCGAAATTGATTCGAGAGGCTTTCAATGAGCCCGCCCTGAGCGGGAGAATCGATTTGGAGTCTTTAAATCTCCTTTCTGGTGGACCTCACGGTAAACATTTCTAAAATAGAACAAATCCACACAAATCCGCCGAGAAAAATCATATTATATAAGTACTTACATTTGTTTTAAAAATATAATGTTATTAAAATTTTGGATATGGATTTTGAATTTTCCCACGTTTTTTGGGGGGGGTTGGTTTTGTATATATATAGGGGTTTTGAATAGTCAGGGAGAGGAATGGGAGGTTCAACGTCGTTTCACCCTGAGGAATCTTCGAGATTTTGGGTTTGGAAAGAATGCAATGGAGGGTTTGATCATGGAGGAAGTGAACGAGTACTTGGGATTTTTGAAGGCCTCTGAAGGGACCCCAACTTCCGTCCGCCGATCCTTTTCCCTCGCCATCCTCAATAGTTTGTGGTACATTCTGTCGGGGAAACGCTACAATCATGATGATCCACGACTCACCGAGTTCTTTGACAAAAATGCCAAGTATATATAATATATGCCTTGATCACATTGTTTTAAAAATCCCGCAATTCCCATCTATAAATTGAAGTTGTGGATAAGAAAACACGCCGCATACCCGTTTTCACGTTTTTGCATATATTAATATGCAGAAAAACATGGGCTATTTTATGTATAGGAAAAGTAAGAAATTCGTAAAAAAAATTGCAAATATTTAATTTTAATTAAGTTTTAATTAACGAGATTTTCCGGAGGAGTGAGTGTGGGCAAAGTGGAAACGGACGTTGATGAAATCGCCGCTAGAGGACTCACTCAAAATTGTATAATGAAAGCAGAGTTCAAGGAAATCTCTGACATTCAAATTCAATGAAACCGTTTCATTCAAACGGAGCTTCCGTGCGCGAGTCGCTGTTAAATTGTGCTCGACATTTAAACTCGAGTATCTTGACTTCTAGATACTGGTATGCGGCGGGTTTTCTTATCCACAACTTCAATTCATATACATATGTATATGAACCGTTCAAAAGGAAGGAATATTTTTTTAATCGTACTCGTAAGTGATTGCCTTTGTCATGTGCATTGTCATATATATTGCAACTTGTTTTTGGTTTTGTAAAGACTCTCACAGGATTTGGCCAAATCTCCCGCCATTTTCCTTCCGAAACTGGCAAAAATGATTCCGGAATGGTCGGGTTGGAATCAAATCGTGGCGCTCATTGATGAAATGCGAAACATTGTCGTCGAGAATATTGATGAGCATCGGAGGACGTTCCCAGAGGATGGAAATCCTCGGGATTTCATTGACTCCTATTTAAATGAAATTAAGGCCACCGAGGATGAAACGTCCAGTTTTTACAAGGAAAATGGCGGTATGAACAAAAAACGATCATTTAATTTTAAAATTCCTTGACACAATTCCAAAAAGGCCCACTTAACAATTTAATTTGATTGAATCCAAAAAAACTTTTGTGTTCAATTATATATGTTCAGCTCGATCTCTGATGGCTGTCATTGGTGATTTATTTGGAGCGGGTAATTTAAACAAAAAAAATGCAAAAGAAAAAAAAGCAGATTCAGCAGAATAAAATGAGGATTTTGACGTTGTGACTTTGACATTTGTTTATATTATTTTGTTTTCATTGTACACAAAAACAGGAAGTGAAACGACTTCGATTACACTTTCCTGGGCCGTTTTATACATGAGTAAATTCCCGGAAGTTCAAAGGACTCTCCAAAAGGAATTGGACACGGTCGTGGGGAGGAATCGTCACATTTCCCTTGATGACCGGCCCAAGTCAGTCCCACACACAATTATTCCAAATTATTTACCAAAGAAAAGAGAGTTTGGTAAAAACCCGTCGTAAAAAGGAAATCGTAAATATTTCGGTGGGAATTTTTAAATTCCTTGGTTATGTTTACTTAAAATTTTAAAAATTCCCACCAAAATATTTACGATTTTTTCTTTTTACGACGGGTTTACCAAACTCTCTAAATTTCTAATTAGAGAATTTGGGAGGAATATTTAAAGACAAAAATTTGTTGTTGTTAATTTTTGTTTATGAAATTGTAATTGTAATTATCATACTAAAATGTGTGCCCTTTGAATTTCGAACTTTGAATTTTCGATTTTGAATTTTGAACTTTGTGAATAATTTAAAATGTGAATTGTGAATCATATTATTATATCTTATGGATATAGTTTGCCGTACACGGAAGCAGCACTGTTGGAAGTCCTCCGAAAATCCAGTATCGTCCCCATTGGATTATTCCATACGGCCATGACGGACGTAAATTTCCATGGTTTTAACATTCCAAAAGGGACGTGGGTGATGGGGAATCTTCACGGCGTTCATCATTCGACCGAGTACTGGGAACGACCATATGAATTCAATCCTTCCCGCTTCATCTCCGCGAATGGGCGGAGCGTCAAGAAGAACAATGATGCTTTCCTCCCGTTTTCCACCGGGAAACGTGTCTGCCTCGGCGAATCCCTTGCTCGTACGTATAAACACTATAAACACACAGTATATCGTCTATTAAGTTCGAAAACGAACTATATAATCATTTGGCCCCAGACGCAGAATATGCGTATGCGCATAAGGCATATTCTGCGTCTGGGGCCAAATGATTATCCTTCGTTTTCGACCTTAATAGACGATATATACTTACACTTCCACTTTTTTCAAAAACCCCACTTATACATATTAAATGTACATATTTAAATTCAATTAATTAATTGTTATTATTATGAATATGGGGACGATGAAGGCGATGAATTCTTCTTATTCCTCACGAATATCCTGCAACGATTCGAGCTCCGATTGGCCCCGGAAAGTGAAAAAGTGACTTTGGACCCGCGACCCGGATTCCTTCTCGCCCCACAAGATTTCAAAATCCTCATCAAGGAACGCTAAAATCACACACACACACACACACGTTCAAATCATGTCTTGTGTACATTGGTACTTAATTGCAATCACAGTTACTTAAATTTAAAGTCTTCAAATCGACTTGTCAAATCATCCCATGATTTCAAATTTATGTACTCTCCGTTTTTTTAGCTACCTATATTGCCTTGTTTATTTTTCATTGAGTGATAATTTCCTTGATGCTGCTATAAAATGTGTATATTCAATTATTCAATAGAGAAAAAAAACGGAGAGTACCCTTATTAAAATGACTTTAATTACGTAGA
Source organism: Gisinianus flammeolus (assembly GCA_034699125.1). Taxonomy (NCBI): domain Eukaryota; kingdom Metazoa; phylum Arthropoda; class Collembola; order Symphypleona; family Katiannidae; genus Gisinianus; species Gisinianus flammeolus. Next base: position 4,015 of record JAIUND010004063.1, on the reverse strand, counting down.
TTAGATTTTAATTAGGATTATTGAGAGATCACGGCGGGAATCCATTAATGACTAATGACTGATTTAAATACAATACTTACAAGGAAATATACAAAACAGAAATACAATTCACAATTCATTTGAATATCTACCAAAAAACCAAAATAAGTTGAATTTCATGCTCATTTCTTTGTATCACTTTGTTTTCAAATTTGAAATTTGAAATTAAGAGTATGAGTAAAATTTCCAATGTGGAATTTTGGCTTCTTGGAAAATCCAAGCGTATAGAATACCACATATAGAATAAATACTTAAATAATTCACATACTTCTGCAACGCACACGCACGCACCTTAATTAAATATAAATCAACATGGAAAATATATATTATTGTGCCGTTGCGTTTTGCGTTTGTGCCGTCACGAAAAATGAATGAATGAATGGGAGTGTAGGGAAATCTGGAATCTGTGTGTGGACTCTTCAAAGGAAAACAAGTTGTGATGATGACGTACAATTTTCAATTTACATGTACGTCATGTAAATTGTGCGAGATTCAGTCGTCCACACTGACAATCAGTCAGTTGTTGATTGTTGATTGCTCAACAATCAATGGACCGGTATATAGACTGTGGATTTGATTTGAGATTTGGTGTGGATACAAAATTGTATAATAAACAAACGAGTTTGTCTTTAATATATCGTCTGTTAAGTTCACAAACGAACTATAACGATTTTCCTTAATTTGGGGAAATGCGACGACTGCGTCCGTCTTTGTGGGTAAAATTCTGAAAAAATTGAGGGTGACAGAAAAGGTCATGGCAGACAATCATGTCGAACGACCCAAAGCTCCATCTCCAGCCGTTTGACCTTTTCGTTGGAGCAGGTCAACGAAATTAAGGAAAATAATTATAGTTCCTTTGTGAACTTAACAGACGATGTATGTATGTATGTACGTCATTTCTGAATATCTGAATATTCCGTTGTGATTTATTATTTATTCGTGTGGGGAATATACTTTTGTGAATGAAAAGAAGTTGAACCCAAATTGTCTGTGGTTTCAATCCGGTTCTTACTGGAATTTGTGTATATATATATGTATATGGAAATGGAGTGGGCAAAAGTTCTCACTCTGCCTTTACTTTACTTCTGCTCTATACTCTTTTCCTCTTTTGTCTTCTTTGCCTTTGCTTTTGTCTTGGGCTTGTCCACACACCACAGCTCACAGCTGTGAGGGTGATGAAGTTGAAGATGACGTCATGACGTTCGTCGATGAGAAGTTTCCAAAGCAAATTGAGATGGGTTTGAATTTTCAATGTGAAATTGTCCGTGTTTCCATTTGAACTTGGACATATCGAGTCGAGGTGAAATGAAACATGAGGGAAATGATTTGATTATTGTTTTTGTTTTGTTGTGGGATTTGTCAATTTCCGTGCGTTGTTTTGTCGACTTTGCACCCTCAAATTAAATGAAAATCTCCCTGCAGTCAGATGAATAGGATAAGCGATCAATTACAAAAATTATACAGTCCAGTTTTTTTTGTAGAGTGCGTTGAGAAAAACGCACACGGGGAAAATCTGAATTTGAAAGGCCCAATTTATAGAATTTAGAAGTTTGTTTTTGTTAAACAAATGGAAAGACAAAGAAAATCGCCCATTTCAATTCATTTCATGCGCAAATATCTATACAATTGTTATTAAATGAAGCAACGACGTTCCCACTGCTTCAGTTTTAAAGCATAGTTAAATTAACTGCAGATTGTAATTGTGTAGAATTGTCACAGACAGATGGACTGGTGGACAGGCAAACGGGGCGAAATGAGAATTCAAAGCTTCAACGAAAGTTTCCGGGAAAGTTTCCGACTCGTCCGAATTTCAATGCCAAATGCCAAATTAAATTGCCATTTTGTCGCTTGCAATTGAATTGAATTGATGGACAAAAATAAACGGGAATTTCATACGTTTTTCCTTTTCCCTTGAGTTTTGTCTCATTCCATATTCAATTTTTCACGAGGGAGAATAAAAACCAGCGTGGAGATTATCCAAAAAAAATCAATTTAAATGTCTTTGAATATGCGTTTATTTATGACTGAAACTGAAATTACTCTCAAGAGTGCTTTAACTGAAATTGCGGTTTGGTCATTTGAATTTGAATTTTAATTGCAAGTTGTGTTGTGTTCTGAGCAGTGATGCAATTTTTATGACGTGATTTTGATTTTAATGGTCGTTCGCACACACACCTTTCCTTCACTTTTCTCAGATTCTCAGTATCATACAAATTATAAATTAATATTTATTATTACTTATTCGTGTGGATGCGGATTCAAAAATCGACAATTGACAATTTTTATCGAAAACACGATAAAAACACGAAGACAACAAATATATTGTTAATTAAATGTGCGAATACTCATGGGATTTCCTCAACTCTCAACTGTCAGCAATAAAAAAGAATATGATGATCATAATTAAAATCCTCCATGGGATTCTGTGGAGAGACACTATGAAACTCAAGTTGACATCATCGTCGAGTCAGCTGGGAATATAAATAACTCTGGTTTTTTCTATACTCTTTTCCTTTCTTGTGATGATTCTCTCGCTCAGAATTCCAGGTTGGATTTGTTTTTTGTTTTTGGCTTTTGGGGTGTATGCCGTGTATGCATACAGTTTCGAGTTTTTTTTGTATGTATTTTGAATTTTTGGGGTGATGACGATGACCATGACGATGACGAAGAGACTGGAGGACGCGCGCGTTCCCCTGCCCATTTTCGATCGTCAGTTGTTGACTGCTGATTGTTGACTGTTGATTGTTGACGGTGTGACGGTGTGAAGACTCAAAACACGCACGCACGCAAATTGTTGGTAAACAACCCGTTTTCATCGTGTCTTCGTCTTCTTCTTCTTCTTGTTGTTGTCTGTTGACTTGTCGTTGTCGTTGTGTTTTGTTGGGTCTTGGATTGGTGAGGGGATTTCCATGTTAAAACCATCAGAGATAGGGTCTTTCCTCTGTCTATCCGTGTATAAAAGGTCGAGTCTTGTCCCAATCAACTTCATTCCACAATCTACAATCCAACCAAACTAACCAAACTCACCTCAATCTCTCTTCTTAATTTTCTCTCGTTCTCTTCAATCACTCCAAAGAACAAGATAAAAAAGTCCTCAAAACTGTTTGCAAAACAGAAATCAACCCAAAAGATTAAGGAAAAAAACACAAGGAAATTAAACCCAAATTCAAATTCCAATTCCAATTCCAATACAAATACAAATCCAACATGACGAAATCCGTAAGTGAAATCCCCCAAAATTAAGTTAGTTGAATAACTTAAATATACTTATAGCTCTCATTTTAACTTTAATTGAGATTGTCATTGTCATTGTTTAATCAAAGGTGTCCGTGTCGCTTGTGATTCTCCTGGTGGTCATCGTCTCCTTGTCATCGGCCCTCCCTCAGTATTTCGGGTACGGCGGGTACGGCGGGAATTACGGTGGCGGGTTTAGAGGTCAGCATGCTGGTCATCACTATCACGGAGGTCATCAACATGGAGGTCACTTTGGATATCCCAGCTATGGTCATCATGGAGGTAAAATACATTCACAGAATTCAAATTCCTCAAATCACAATCACAATCACAATCCGATTGATGATGAATCTCTTTTGATTGGCTGAATTTCTCCATTCCATAGTGAAATTCTTTGAATTTTAATTGTAATTAACTGTAGGATTTCTTGTTTATTTTAAGGGTATGGACATGGTCACGGTCACAATCATGGAGGTTACCACGGCTGATCTATACGGTTATCACCACAATCACAATCCTAATCACTATAATTAAAGTTTAATATAATAATTATTAAACACCATATCATGCAGAACGCCTCCAGTACAAAGGACAAAAATAAATACATATATATACCGAAATCTCAATTCATATGTGTAAAATAACTATGGGTGTGTTTTTTTAATAAAAAGACCTCAAGACGGTCTGGAAGCCTGGACGCTATGATTGGTCAAAAAATTTTTTAGCCAATCACAGCGTCCAG
>JAIUND010004062.1:0-13328 GCA_034699125.1 Gisinianus flammeolus | reverse complement strand
TTTGAAAAGGTTAAAAAAACAACAAATTATACCAACAAAAAAATATACATATATACACATATACAACAAAAAAAACCTAACAAATTATCCTCAAAGTCTCTGAGCTTCTCACAGGTCAAAACCATCTCCCCCCTTCCCAAAACGTATGATTCCTTTTACGGACAGCCCCTGGTCATTTCCCGTCCCTGCATTTTGGACTGGAAAATGGGAATAATGGGGAAATCCCCGGGAAATGGGGAAAATGCCCAAAACTCAATTCGTGTTACTTTTTGGGGAAACTAGAATGCAAATATTCAGCTCCTTTAGTTCAATTTAAGTTCTTTACTACACTAAACTAGATAAATTTATATTTGATTGCATTTAATTCAATTGTGTTCCAATATTTTCTCTGGTTTTTTTTTTGTTTTAAAAGCATCCTAAAAAGCCTTTTTTTCTGTTTTTCCCATTTACCTCGGGGAAAACGATCATTTTATGGACATTTATAGCTGGGAAAATCCCAGTGGGAAATTCCACTGGCATTTTTCCATGCCAACTCTTCATTAAATATCATGGTAAATTCTGCCTTTCCTGTGTGTGTGACACATATTTTTCATAATCACACAATCCCTCAATATATAGTCAAGATAATGAAAGCAATACGTTGACACGTTAATTAACTTTATCATGCAATTATAACGAATGCCGATTGACGTGACTCATAAAATACCGAGGTTTTACAAAAATACTCTTATCTGCAAATAATAATATTGTAGTATTTTTATAATAAATTAATACGACAGTATTATCACGCAATCTACCTCTCTCCTATCTTTACCCGGCTGAATTTGTATATACATATACGAGCACGAGGAAATCGAAAGGTAATTTTTTGCGTGTGGCAATCAAAAAGCAATTTGAAATTATAATTGAAGGGCGTCTGTAAGTGATGCCATTTGAATGGGCGGCTTTATTTGTGTATATATATAGGATAGGAATAAATGAGCCATGAGATTTCCGTGACATGAATAGCCGATTAAGGCTTGCAAAGATAAAATGTTTTTGTCATTATAGACTATATAGTTGACACTTGGAAAGTTGTGAATACAAATATGGTAAACAGCCGGCTAAATTTATTAGCATGATGAAATATACACGTGTAATTTATTGTTGTTCTATGTTTTGTTTGGATAAATTGGCGATAAAATCAAATGCCATTTGGATAAATTGGAAAAACTCACATTTGTAAACTCATTGAAGGGCATTTGAATGGGTTTTATCTGTGAAGTAATAAAGAGTCGATTAATTTTGGGATTAAAATCTTTTGAATTTGAAATTCAAATGGCAATTGTAGATTTTTTGCTTGGAAGGATGAAGATGGTTTTCATTTTGTTTTGGCATCGATGGGCACATAAATGATGATAAATGTAGAGACTGTATACTATACGGTGGTGTACACAAAATGAATCCAAATTGGATTTGATTGGCGTCAAAGTCTAGCAATTTTTTTATTTGATTTTTGTTCAAGGAGCACAGCATTTATTATAAATCATAACGTACATATTACTTACTGCATCCTCAAAATAAAGACATTGAAATTGCAGAGAATTTCTAGCGTCTTATATTTCTAGTAGTTTTTCACTACACTGAACGTTGCATTAAATATTTAAAAAAATTACGACATTCAAAGTTTGACGATAAAAACGCAGATACGACTCGAGTGATACATATATCTTCGTTTTTATCGTCATGTCCACACTCCGCATTCCACAAAACCCAATTGCATATCTATTGATTTCCATCCGCAGAAATTAATTACTATTCGCTCTTGCTCTATTTTCCATCAGTCTCCACATTTCCATCAATCAATTCGGCAAACACAGTGTAGCCGAAAAAAAACCAAGACGAACACACATTTTCACAAAATGCCTGCCTGTAAAAAATTCCAAGGATTTCTACTCTGGATTTCCCTTGCAATCACCTGCTGCGGAATCCCAATCATTTCCGGACGGCGTGTGCAGTCCATTGAATTTTCCCCTGACCCTCATCAGCCAGGCAGTGGACTTTGTAGTGCAAACTACAATGGAACAACTTCATTTGGATTATCCGGCTTCAAAATCTCGAATATTCGCCTGTTGCAACCGTTGGTGGGATTTAATGTGTCCCAATTGATGCAGTTCCATTACACTGGACTGTAAGTGGGGCAATTCGATTTCCATAATAATAATAATAATTATTATTATTACCATTCCTATTTAATTCATTATTAATAACTGGGGCACTGGGGCATTCTGGGATTTTTTTTAGATGGGCAGAGTACACCGGCGTGAATTACAGTTCAGGTAATAGCTCCGGGATTTCCATGCCGGACACGTGTTCCAGTTGCTCCTCCCAGAACGACGCTGCCTTCTGTCACGACCTGAAATCCTTTCGTTATCTTGGGAATCCGGATGTGGAATTACCCGGGTTGAGTTTATTCTCGGGGGATGGGAAATCCCCATGGCCATACGGGGAGGAAACGTACGTTGAAGAGACGGAAAAGAGCTTTGATGAGCCACGTTGCATAGCTTACTGGGCTTTTACGGGTAATATGAGTTGGACGCTTTATTCGGGGGCGAATTACACGGGGAGTTTCATCTGTCTCCTTCCGGCTCATTTCCCCAACTCCACGCACATCCAAGGTTTTGGCCATGGAGGTTTTCCTTACGCGTATGTCGGCTCTGTTCGTCAAGGATGTCTATCCCCAATTCGAATCGAGTCCCGGAAGTCTGACGGCAAGACTATTCGGATTCGGAGTGGAGAGGAGATGAATCCAGATTTGGATTTTGCGAAAAATCCTGCGTATTTGAAATGGAACAGGTGTGGACAACTTTGGCCGACGGTGACGACAACGACAGAGACGACCAAGCTAAAATCAAATGCCGCGCGCAGTCCGAGCTGGTTTTCATTGATTTTGATTGCATGTGCATTTTCCTTTGTATATTATTGACGATGACAAACGTCGATTCTTGATTCTTGATGCTCTTCACACATTTCAAAGTATTTGTATTTGTGGTGATTCGTATTAATACCTTTCCATTGTAAAAATGTATTCAATATTTAAGATATTAAATTTTGATTTTTTGCATTTGCATTTTGCAAGAGAAAATGAAGAGTTTGTTTATGTATATATTTGTCATGAAAATAGAAACAAATTGTCGTAATAGAAAATCATTTGGAAGGTCGTTTGTTTGGATTGGATCATGCGCAGTCGCAGGTCTTTATTGAGAGCGCATATGGCATATTTAATTGAGTCTAATTTGAATATTTATAGTTATTTTGAGTTTGGAAAAGGAAAATGTTAGAATGATACGAAAAGGGTTTCCTTTGAATTTGGAACCTTTTCTATAATTCATTACTTATTTTGAATTTTGATATGAACTTACGCATGCGCAGAACTTTTCAATTATTAAGGAATCTGTTTTCAAAATTCTAAAAGTAAAACTCCAAGGATCAAAAATCCCCATTTCAATTTTGAACATTTTGCTTGACTTCCGGTAAGTTTCAAGTTGTTTTCGGGGAGTGGGAATTTTTAAAACATTTGACCTCTCAGATCAATTTTAATTTACTGTAATCTGTATATTGACTTATGTAGACGAGTCACCACCACAAATCCTTCAACTGGTTTTTACTGGACCGACTTTTCTAAGGTCAAAATAAATGGTCAAGGGACAAAAGATCAGGTTTAAAAAAAATGGTGAATCCACCTCCACCAGGTTCATCCCCACCTCAATTTGCCCCCCTCCCCCCAGCAACCAGTATTCCAACCCGATTTCATAAGATTTTTTTGAATATGTATTACATTGTGACCCAGGGCCGGTAACTTCAGAAATCTCACGTTCAAGAATGAACGGCGTCGAACTTGAACAAGCTATATACGTCACACGAATTCTTTTGTCTTCTAAAATCTAAAATTATCTCATGATGTAAAGTATGCCAATATAAACCCAATCATATATTCAGCATGATATATCTTTATCTTAAATAAAAAATTGCACTTTTATGTAATAATAATTTATGGCTTCTTCTAAATGCTGCACCTCGCACAAAAACCAAATAAAGAATTGCTAGACTTTGACGCCACTCAAAGTCAATTGTGGAGACGGTTTGACTTACATATCTTTAGCTCACGATAACAAAACAGAATTGGTCAAAATTCAAAACTTGGGATATAGAAATTGGTCCAATAAATTTTTTTCATAATCTTCCGTAAATTTCTTTAAACTGAGCGTTCAATTTGATACCAAATTCTCAAATTTTTGGAGTTCTATGAACTTCAACACGATTAAACTTTAATGGCTAGTAAAAATTCCAAATTCATATCTCAATTCCACATCTTAGAGTTAGTTTGGCTTCCATCCATTTAAATTGGAAAGGAATTCAATTTTCTAAACATGATTTTCCACAAGAAAATTTTCACCATCCTCAAATAGCTGATTCTTACACACATTTTTAACTCTCTGCCATTTTTAGAACTTTTGTATTTAGTTGTATTGAGTGCAGAAAAGTCTCCTTTTTTCAAATCTTTTCAACTCTTTTGTATAAGTCAATTAACATCTCTGTCTGTAACTAATATACGGTTAAAGTTAGGCCTAGTCAAAAATATTTCCGGTGTGGGTGTTAAATTTCGCCCCATTCCACGGTACTCATTTCAATGTGCAAACCAAAGTCTACAAACAAAATGACGAAATGGGCAGACATAAAAATGATTAAATTGTTGTAAACGTTGACCTCTTCTGACATTTGGTCTTTTACATAAAAACTACCCTGGACATGAATGTGATTGTAATTTGAAGGGGGAGTAGACTGATAAATTTTAACAGGTGGTATAAAACATGACAAAATCCCATTTCGCCCTGAAGAAAATAAGATGGGTGAAAATGTCATGAGAAATGACCGTCTTTTTGGTCGAAAAAGAAGTCAAAATCTATGGGATTTTGATGACACTTTGATGTCATGTCTTTTTTCTTTGAAATTGGGTAAAATAAAAAGCAGCCGTCGGGATTTGAACTCTGACCTGACACCCTCGCTGTAACCTCTTGACCACCAGGTCAATTTTAATTACTGAGGGAATAATTCGTATAGCAGTTTCCCTTCCTCACCATTCCAAGCACAAAATATATACAATTGCCATTTGAAATTCGAATTCAAAAGGTTTTAATCACAAAAACTTTATTCGCACATTATTATTCCACAGATAAAAACACAAAACTTGTGGATACACAATAATAATTAAAATCTATATACATTTAAATACCTGAAGATGATTAGTTAATAATAATTAAAACAAACATACTAGCACAAATTAAATTAATTGCAAATGCAATGTGAATTAAAACCGGAGCATCATGGACATGGCCACGGAGACGAGGATGGTGAGAGCACTGAAACCAAACGTTCCCGCGGAATTGCAACCATCCTTCTTGTCACAATAGCACGCTTTCCCATTGGAGAGTTGAAATGCACTGAGATCCCCAGTTTCACATTTCCCATCTTGATTCTTAATATCGAGAGATTTGGGGATCCAAAAGGCAGCACGGACAATGGCCGAGTTCCCCTGGAATTTCCCCGTCATTTTGACACAGTAAATATCGTACATTCCTGCCCCAGCCCTTGGCACTTCCACTTCTCCATTGATAGCAACATCATTAGCAATGGCCGCCTTTAAAAGAGTCTCCATGGCAATGGGGAGGATTCCATTGGAGGACTCAAATTCCAATTTGCGCCATCAATTAAACTCAGGTTCCCTTTGGTTAAGAGTCGAGCTGGACTGTACGCCCGATTTGGAGAATCCGGGATGAGCAGGAGACTTGACGAGGCTGGACTGGATTCACAGTCGTCTGTGGAATAGAATGCGGCTTCGACCGCCTTGTCCGTCGTGTCCACGAAATTACAAATGAAGCATTGAAGACCTGTGCGGATGCGGACAAAGGAAAAATGTGCTTGAATTTGCGGGAATATTTACAATTTATTTGAATTTTGGTTATAGAGTTTGGATTTTAAATTCCAAAGATTCATTTTTGAATTTTGAATAGCTTATAGTTCGTAATAAATTGTAAAGTTTTGGGCAATATATTGTAAAATTAAATGACGCGGAATTCCCGGAATTTACCTGAGACGGTGAATGAATTTAGGAGAGCAAAGCTCAGGCAGAGAAAGGCAAAGAGTTTCATGGTGAACTTCGTGGAAATGCGTGAGAGAGAGAAAATAAAAGACTAAGTATTTGTTCTGGTTCGTTGTGAACATGTGAACGTCGAATTTTCGTATGTTGTTTAAGTGCGGATTGAATCGCCTTAAATAATGGAGCTCCATGCGTTTTTATTTGTGGCACATTCGCCCGTCATTCTTTTATCTACCATTTTGTTGAGTCACGTCAATCGGCATTTGTAATTTGTCCTTTGTCATTTCTCATTCGGCAATTGATAACGTGTCAAAACGTATTGTTTTCGTTATCTTCATTGTGGCTCTTGGGAATTGGGATTATGAAAAAATCTGTGTTTACCAGGATATTTGATATGCGATGAGCAATTTGAACTGGGAAATCACCGTCAGACATCAAATCAAAATTAAATGATGGGAAAATATGAGTCATCTCATGACATCAATCCATGGGAAATGGGAACCCATGATGATTCATATTCTAATGACGTGGATAAATGAATCAAAGACTTTGATTCAAAGTCACGCCGACACTCATTGAATTAAATGATTGGTGAAGTCATTCATACAAATATTTCAAGTACACGCCGTTTGACAAAAAAGCCAAAAAGTAGTCTATTATAATTTCGTTTATGTTAAAATCCTTGTATTTGAACTCATCAGCCAAAATAAATAGTCAGACTCTGACTGACTGACATTTGTGTCGTGAGTCATTTGGCATTTGGACACGCGAGTCTTTTTGTTTGTTTGAAGATGGGAATTTAATTCATGTGGATTCAAAGGGATTTTGGTGAAAAGATACAAAATGGAATGATGGCACCGGTTTTTCAATGAATTTTTGTCGTGGTTTCCGGTATAAATCCTCTTTGGTTTTGGTTTAATTTAAAAAAAATTGAAATACAATTTGAGCAAAGGCAAAGTTGAGACGAGTTAAATAAATTGGAAGTTGACTCTGTGAAATAGAAGTCGATTTAGTCTACCAATATTATGTAAATTCAAAATGCAAAGGGGATGATGAAAATTTGTTGTACTTCAACGCCGATGTTTTCGCTTTTTCCTATTCTCAGCACCATAGCCTTTCCTCTTCAATCTAATTCAATGCCGTGTAAGTTGCAGAACTCGCATTTTCATTGTCCGCGGTCTTCCCCCTACGCATTTTTAATATGTGCACACATCAAAGGAATAAATTAGATGAGGAAGATAAAAGAACATTTTATTCCCAATTACAACTCACATTTTCTCCAGTTCATTCCGCATTTTGTTCAACGTCCCTTCAAAAAAGGATTCGAGTTGTTCAAATGTTGGGCGAAGTTCGGAATTTGTGTTCCAACAAGCTAACATTTGGGAATATCTTCAACAACAAATAAAATATTGTGGTGAATGCGAATGCCTCGATTTTGAAATACAGGGAACAGATAAATAAAAAATTTAGAATTTAAATATTGCTTGACAAAATGTTCTACATTTCATGGGATGCGAATTTGGGGTTGGGCAGGCAAAGCCCTTCCAGGAGTTTCTCAACGAATTGAGCTGTCCATGAATACTCAATGAAAGGGACTTGACCAAGGGAAAAGATTTCCCAAATCGTCACTCCAAAGGACCAAACATCCGACTGTGATGTGAATTCCATGAATCGCAGGGATTCGATGGCCATCCATGCCCATGGTAAAGGCGCCTGCGCAGTCCAAATAATTAATTATCATCAGGGCTCAAAAGAGGAGACCAAAATTGAAACTTCAATTCTATATTATAACTTTTGGCTCAATCGGCATTAAGTCAAGTTCGCATTGACCTTGTTTTTCTTGACATATTTAGTGTAAGAATACAATTGGCGGGAGAGACCAAAATCCGAAATCTTCAACACGTTGTTTTCAAACAAAAGGAGATTCCTCGTGGCCAAATCCGCATGCACAACCTGCCTCATCAAAAAAAACTCCCCGTGTTTTCATAATATACTTTCAAACATTCCTTGATTTTTTTTAATGGAAGACGACCAATCAATACAACAAATACAAATCACCTTTTTCAACTGCAAGTATTTCATTCCCGTCGCGAGTTGTCTGCACCAAAGCACAAACATTAGCGGATTTATTTCCGGCATCGTCATCAACGAAATTTCATTACCCGACCTTGGACCCGAAATTAATATTTCATGTTAAATAATCAGCATCAATAATCAAAATCAACAAATATACGGCAAACAGGGACTTGACGATCATGAATGACTTTAATGGTGTACATCGTCTGTTAAGTTCACAAACGAACTATAATTATTTTCCTAAATTTCGTTGACCGGCGCCAAAGGTCAAATGGCTGGAGATGGAGCTGTGGGTCCTTCGACATGATTGTCTGCCATGACCTTTTCTGTCACCCTGAATTTTGTCAGAATTTTACCCACAAAGACGGACGCAGTCGTAACATTTCCGCAAATTAAGGAAAATCGTTATAGTTCGTTTGTGAACTTAACAGAAACAGACGACATACTTTTTGGCTTTTTGATTGGAGAAGGCTTTAAAGTTCTTTCGGAGATACGACTGCAAATCTCCCAGTGGACTGAATTCCATCACAGCATAGACGATATCTGTAAACAATTAAGCAGCTTACAATTCAAATTCTACATTTCTGCGAAGAATATAATAGGAAACCGTGAAAAATCTGATTCTGATGTACGATACTTTGTTGGAGTTGAGCCGTCACAGCACCGATGAATCGAAGGACATTTGGATGATCTCCAATATAAGCGAGGATCTTGAGCTCGCTCAACAATGCTTTAACATAAGCAACTTCCGCAAAGGGTTTCGTCGTCTTGACAGCTACAATTCGATCTCTAAGCAAAGCACGGAAAACTAAGCCATACTGTCCTTGACCTAGCACGGATTTGTTCCCTAAACACACAAAGATATCTTTTAAACATTATAGGATTCAATTTCAGCGGGAAGGGAAATTGCACATCCCTCCACAGTTTTCGTTTTGAAAGCCCATAATAACTCACCAGTGTCCAGATCCTCCAACGGGATTTCATATTGGGAATTAAACGGCACAGACCAAGCAATCTCGTTTGAATTTTCCGCGTCAGAACCGCTTGAATTCCCCTCGTAAAACTCCTTAAGCTCGTCCTCATTGAGCATCCGAATGGATTCCTAAACAAAAGCCCAATTGACTGCTTATTGAGAAACATCCCCAGCAATTTGGTGTATTTTTGAATTTCCCCAACATGAACACACCTTTTGACGAGCATTTCTCCACCATAATACAGCCACAGCGAAGGAAAGAAGGCTCATTACAATTACTCCAGGGATGCTCAGCCCATAAATAAGAGCCCTTGATGAAGATGAAGGATCCAGCTCTTGACGAATCTCTACAAAAAACCTAGAAGAATCCGCTCCCAAGGAATTGGTTGCCGTGCAAATGTATTCATCAGCAATAGTCTCTGCCGGTCCATTTAATTGGAGGATCGATTTGGATTTGGGATGATTCAAAATTCGGGAAGATTCTGGAATTACTATTCCGTCACTTAGGCGTTGCCATTGAATTTCCGTGTCTGGTCCGCCTTCGTACAGACATTGCAGCCTCACTGCAGTCTTTGTATTGTCATTTGATTGCGTTCCAGAAATGTTCACTCGATTCCCAACAGAAGCATCGATTTTTGGGGGCGAAACTGCAAATGCAAATGCAAATATTTCACTTTAATTTAATTCAATGCAATGACATTACCCAATTTTTATACAAGAAATGACAAGATTATTGAAGGAACTGGCTCACTCCAAGTGCGAATGAAGTGAAGACTATCGTTGCCGAGGGAATTGAAAGCAGTGCATGTGTACTTTGGATATTGATTCTCGACGAAATCATAGTCGATACTTGACTCCTCCCACTGTCCACTATCTTCATCTTCATGCCCACACGAGTAAAACTTTTCCTGCTCCAAAACATTTCCTTCAAAAATTAATATGCAATCACCTTTTGTTGCACAAGGAAATTAAGTCAGCTGTTAAGTTCACAAACGAACTATAAGGATTTTCCTTAATTTGCGGAAATGTTACGACTGCGTCCGTCTTTGTGGGTAAAATTCTGACAAAATTCAGGGTGACAGAAAAGGTCATGGCAGACAATAATGTCTCAGTACCCACAGCTCCATCTTGAGCCCTTTGACCTTTGGAGCAGGTCAACGAAATTAAGGAAAATAATTATAGTTCCTTTGTGAACTTAACAGACGAAATGTTTTTTATGGCATTTCCTTATAAATTTATGACTCGTCTCTGTTTTTTCTTTCACCTTGCCGTTAATGTACCAAATAATCCAGGGCATGGGTTCCCCTGTGAAATTGCATTTTAATTTTCCCGCCAGTTCCCGCTCGTCAAGCATCACTGTGTCACTCCCATTATAGCCTGTTTGTTTTTCTATCGTGGGTGGTCTTCTTGGAACTGACGAGAACAACAATGAATCCACACACTTGACATCATATTTTTTTCGATATTTTTTTATAATTATTGTCATTCAGCAGACACTCACGAATTTGAATGGTGTACTCGTACTCATCTTCCGTCATTGATTCGTTCCTTGGTTGACCGGTCAAGTCCATTTGCATTTCCATTGAACAAGTGTAGTTCCCGCCAGTAAACTGTTCAAATCGAAGGATTTGGGAAGTGGAGCGTATTTTATTCCCTGGGAATTTCCTGTCCAGATCACTCTTTTTTGTCCACAAATTCACAAATCCCAATAAAGCAAAACTCATTACCTTTTCGAATCCATCAGCATCATGTGTCATTTTATCTTTTATGGCAGTATGTTTAAAAAATTAACTGTTTTTTTTAAAGTCGTACCTGTTGGCCACTTATTTCCGTGTTCTTCTCGGGATTTCCGGTGATTCTGCAACGAATATTTGAACTCTCATTCTCATCCGTCATAACAATTGTTTTCCCACCCTCCGAATTCAATGTAATCGGGAAATCCGGGTCTGTTAATTACCTCAATCAAACCACACAGGCCAATACCAAAAATCCATTAGATATCCTTGAAATTGAAATGATGCATCATTCATGTTAAATAAAAAGTACATTCCTATAAGTACATATCATCGGCCTAGTTCCGAAAGGTTCCATATTTTTTGGCTACGCCCCCTTGTTAATGTAAATCAAGTACGATGCCCCGCCCATCAAAAAACATGGAACCTTTCGGAACTAGGCCGACGATATACCAATGGTTTGAAATCGTATCGTCACTTCCAATCGCTTTCTATTTCTAAAGGCGGCCGCAGTAAAACCAATTAAATCCGGAGGAGCTCGAAACCTCTTGACAAAAATTTGTCCTTCATTCCATTTGGTGAAAGTGTTTGTGAGAGCCGGATCTATATATATATGTACGTCAAATGCATCATATACAACAAAGCACAATTAAATACTGTGCAAATAAAAGTTGCTTGTTTTTATTCAATTATATAATCGTTAAACCAATTAGGAATTGAGAGCCATCTTGTTTGAGTCCATAAATCTCTCGTGGTCCTTCTGGGATGAAATAATTAAGGGTATTCGCTGCGAGGCTCAACAAATCGCTCACATGGACTGGAAAAGTCGGGATTTCTGTGTTCCGAAAATAAATCCCACCATCATTGGCAACCATGTGGAATATATCAGCTGTTGTCAAATTGGACTGAAGATGATCTATTCAAACAAGTATTTAAAGCTCTATTGTTTTTGATTACATTCTTTATACTTTATACAGTTTTATCAAATTTAAAATTGAAATTGGCGCTCACGAGCCCAAGAAAGGTCTCGGAATTTGTAGTCCACGGCGCGTTGTCCATCCATTGAGCGACACTCGATGACGGCCTCCACAAATTCATAAGTCCAAATTTCCAAACAAGTCTGATTATTTTCCCTTGAGCAGCCAATTCCTTCCTTCACTTGACGCCACGGATCCGGGCGTTGACAATTATAATTCTAAAAAAGAACGTGAAGCTATATAAATAGTTTGCTTTACATTTTTCGTATTTTGTATATAGTGTGTGTATTTCGGATTTAATTTTATACGGGTTGATTTTTTCTTATGGGTGTGGGATATTTGTACCTGGGGTTTTTCAAGGCACTCGAATTTGTCTCGGCAGCTGACTGAATTGTCACATTCTTCCATGGTCAAGCTCTCCAATTCCTCACCTCGACAACGAATCATCCAACGAAAAGGGAATCCGCCCACCTCTTCGTTTACCACTTTCTCAACGGCCAAAGTTGGTGGACGAGTCACTTTCCGCATCCGGATTCCTACTGGATTCTGACCAGATGATGATGATACGAGTGTGAGAACATGTAAAACGGAGGACCAATTCAAAATATTAATAAGGTTCATGGTGAGATTATACATATATTGAATGTGATTGAAGGGAAATGTCAATATATGCAAATTGCAACCAAGTTTGTCGCGAACTAAAACTGAATTTGTGTTTGTTTCTTAAGGAAACTTTCCTTTTTCTTTTTCCTTGAGCGTTTTTCCATGAAACAATGAAACAACCAAATATGTATGTACATGCAGCGTACATTGAATATTTCCTTGTATAATCATTTCTCTCGCAATTTCCTGTGTTTTTCCTCATGTTCTAACCACATGAGCTGTGGTTTTATTTCATCAAATTGCCCATTTTATTTCCCTTTTCTCTGAAAAACACTCTACAAACTCGCATTGAAATTGAAAATCAAACTATTATAGAAAAATTGTTCTGAATGGCGTCTAACTTCGACAAATGTACAATATTTGACTTTCTATCGATTTCCCACAGCACTCATATATACGATAGGAGATTCCGCCGCTTGTCTGCTCGTTGTCTCTATAATGGAATATACTCTTATTCTGTGGTCTCCATTATAGATAACGTTCACGGACTGACTTGTCATTTAATCACCCGATTCAAAGAAGTATAAGGGAGCTGCGGGTAAAAATGTACCACTTACATTTTTGCTCGTGGAATGAGTTTGAAATGAACTACAAATTTTATTTATGTACCATTCGGAAGACGACTCTTCGTTCGTCATAAAATTGAACGAAATGATTAAAAAAAGTTAATTGCAAGTTGTAGAGAAGCTCAAAAAAATGGTCCAAAATTGTCCTATGTCGGGTAAAAATGGCCACCCCGTCGGGTAAAAATGTACCACTTTTAAAATTCA
>JAIUND010004061.1:0-13330 GCA_034699125.1 Gisinianus flammeolus | reverse complement strand
ATGTGTTTCTACATAAGAATCTGCAAAAAAGTGAAAATACGCATCTGACTGGTTATTCCATCGACAACTTCATATATTATTCTACGTGAGAAATCTATGAGTCTGGTATTTTTCGAGTGAACAAAAAAGGATCACCGACATCACACTGAGACCACCCCGCTCAACTCAACGTTTATGATTCATAACTTTACATTATGATTATGATGAGGGAAACTCTTGAGATGTCTCGATGATCCCAGAAATCACAAACAGTATGTTTTTCTACAGTCTCTTTTTCCAATGACACGAGTCAACATCCCTACAGAGAAATCACCTCATGGCCCTTTCAAATCAAACTTGTCTATGAAAATATTGGAAGTTTCCAGAAGATGTTCCCTTGCGGATTCTGCCGCCCACAACTAATTACTCAGGTTTTCCCGAGTACATGTAGAAACAACTCGACATTCTCTTTCGTTTTAGGGTATAGTTCCTTTTCGTATATTTATGTACAGATGAATGAAGCTGCCATTTTTACGCTCTTTTCATACTGTGTACTTTCCCACCGCCTTTACTTTATCGTTCAACAGTGTCAATTTTCAATTTATTTGTATTTCCTTTTTTTTTTGCACTCCTTTTTTTTTGCACTCCTCTTAGTCTTGCAAACAAAACTTTTCTTAATTTGTAAAGTGGATCATCCCAGCTTTTTTTGGTCCCTCGAATACGAATTGGATATTGGATCTTTTTTGAATGAATATGGATCTCACACGTTTTGATTTATATTGTAAAGTGATATACTGACTGAACTAAACAAAGGAATATATTGGTCGGATTACGGATTGCTTTGAAGGAAGTGCCAAAAATAATTAACTCATCGTTCATTTACTACGCGTTTACCACCTCAAATTTCTACATATTAAACCTGTAGAATATAATGGGAGTGATATGATATTCATTTGTATATACTGACTCAATTCTCTCAATTACAGATACATTTGCATACATGACTATACACAATCACTGCAATGTCCTTTATGTAAACATCATAAAAATTCTTCACGTTACAACTGATTGTGAGCGTGTACTAATAATATGTACTCGTAAGTTGAGACGTTGAGAGATGTTTATGTGATCGTCGAAAGTATCCACTCAAATAGAATTTATATAATAAATAACAATAATACGCAGCTTATTCTCTCCGTGTACTTGGACAATTGAAAAAATGTTAGACGACGAGGCCTGCGACTCTATGTCCTACTGACTTTTTTTTGCTAGAAGGCTCACAGTATACGGAGGGAGATTTTTGCAAAGGTTTTACACGCATTTATATTTTGATTGTTCCCCAGGAGGAGAATTAAGTAGTTGCACAAGTAATTATAAGGAACATGTTGTATGTGCATGTATAGATATAGAATCTACCGCTGCGGGTTGCTGGTTCTTTGGCTCCAAAAGTCCGCATCTCTCTCTCTCTCTCTCTCTCTCTCCGTCTGTCTACGTCTGTGTCTTGACAAGCCAATACAGGTGGGGCTGTGAAAACCTTTGAGGACTAGATAATCTGTATCATGAGGAAATGAATTCTTTAAGCACACTTATACGTTAGCATATAATATACAGATACAATCCTTTAGTTTGGACGCGTTGAAATTATTTCCTGTTATTTTGTTACTCCACACTTACCTACCTTTAGTCCATCGTTGTCAGAGTTGTCACTATCCTCACAGACATAATATTCTGCTGTGTCGTCGTGTATGTACATAAATGAAAAGGTCGAGTACTCACATATGAAGGCTTGGTGTGTATAATAAGAACAGTATATACGCAAACAGGAACAGAAATCAAAGGCACTGGATACATGAGAAATGAAATTTCTTGTACGCACACATACACACACACATACAGATATACGTGTGTATTTATTTAATGAGGAAAAGAATGAGGAAATCAATTATTATAAAGTTAGGTAAGGGGCAACATCTTGACTTGACTTGAAAACTAATTATTTTATCTCAAAGTAGACGATGGATGCTTCAAAACAAATCGTTTTTTCTCACAGTCACAGAGATACACACAGACAGACAGCCAGAAAGAGAGAGAGAGAGAGAGATTTTGTGCGTGTAGTAAAAAGTATAAATGCAAACGTAAGTACTATTGATATGTATACATATAGTCAAGTTGTCTATGCACGGGGAATCATTCCTGACACCTTCTTGATAGCTACTATTTAGACACGCTTGAGACCATTCGTATACATTCCTTTTCCCACATACATATTTGAGCACATGGATTTTCATACGATCTGTCTTGACGGGGACGATTTATCGTGCATAGACATTAGACGCAGATATCTTTGTATAGTTTTGCTTTTGTGTAGACTGAAAACCCGTAAATCATCCTCAATTTACAATGAACATGAAGAGACTTGGTTTTGGTCAGCTTGTTCTCAATTTGATTCTGGTTGCGTAGTCATATTGATTCTTTCCTTATTTTGCACTTTCCATATCTGCGAGATGTGGTTTTTTTTTTTGAGGTAGAGACGGAGAGAGAGAGAGATTATTTGGAATTGGAAGTTAAATGCAATCCAACTGAAAGCGAGACTGACAAAAAAAGAAGAGTTGGAATCATATAAGATATGATTTTTTGACTTTGAATCGATCTCAATCTTGAGACTCTTTAATAATAATATACTTACGTAACCACAATTACATTTACAGTTGACTCTGCATTTCATATGTATCCTTAAATAAGGACTACTTGGCTTAGTTAATAAAGGTCAAGTATCATTTTGTTTAACGATCTCATTGTTGTTTTTTTTTGCATGTGAACAAAAGTTAAATACGTCAAGTATTTTGGCATTTAAAATGTCTCAACATGGTTTTATATTTATAGATGTGCAAACGAATAAAATTAGTAGCATGCAAAAGTGGAAATGTATACATATCTGCTAACTTTCAACTCCATGCGCTATGAAAGTGCTTTGGTGGATGGTAAATGAGTTTTTTCAAATCCAAACAAATAGGAGTAATAATTCATTGAATTTTTACCCACAACAAAACTAATGTGTATTGTCATGATATATTTTAGTATATATTGTCTTTATATTTGATTGGAGTCATGGACCGTGCAAAGCGAAGAGAAATAGAGAGAGAGAGAGAGAGAAAGAGATAAAACGAATGAAGAATTAATTCAAAGATTTATGTCCAGACACAAAATGTGATCTTGTTATTTATTTAGTTATTTATCGAGTCTTCAGTTTACACTTATTCATGGAAAAAATGTACACATCTACATGTGTGAGTTTCCTTCCAGTTAATAATGGGAGTTGTCTTGTACTTGTAAAATATATTTAAAACAATATGAGGTGCTCATAAATCTTGATGTTGATTGAGATACGATAGATTTTAATACCTGAATGACGAGAGATATAGTTTATAGTTACATGAAACACATAATTATTATGCATTCCGTACAGACTTTTGTATTCTCGTCATCATGTACATAGTAATTCGATATTAAAATACAAACAGAAGAAGAAGAAGAAGTAGACAACGACGACGAAGAAAAAAAGATGAGCGACTGTAAAACTTGTAGTATTGTTGAGTGTGCTTGCGTTGAGATTTGAGAGTCATAAGGTATAAATTTGTATAGGTATATCGTGTAAGTATACATACAAGTGGAAATGTAATTCAACTGTAAGACTGGAATGGAGGTTTAATGTAGTTGACAGTGGGGCTCATTACGTCAGTTTGATAACATTCCTTTCTCGCTTGCTCAGTAATTTTTCTTAGACCATGAGTTGGCTCCAAAAGTTGGAACGACTAATTTGATAATTCAATGATACTCTCCCCCCCGTTTGTCCACGACCAGAGAGACCAGAGAGAGAGAGAGAAGCCTGACAGGTTGCACATTTTATGTTCAATGTATGTATGTGCCAAAAAAATTAACAAACAAATGTTCGAAGGCCGTTCTCTCTCTTCCCTATAGTCACACACACACACACACACACACTGGATGTTATATCATATTAAATTATTATAGTCGGGTATATTATACTCTTATCTTTAGTAGTGGAGTGAGTGGACGGCGTACGCTTCTAGAATTGTTAGTTACTTATTATTATTTATCCATATAGTTTTTTTTTTAGTTAGAATTGAGAGAGTTTGAAACAACCACGACTGGTATTGTTATACACACTGTGTTTGCATGTGAATGTGTGTATACTTTTCTCCAAGATTCTCCGTGTTCGTCCTCAACCTCATCGTCGTCTTGGACTTGGTCGTAGTTCATTCTCTCTCTCTCCATCTCCTCTCGAGGTATTCCTCCGTCTGAGAGCAACGAGTCATAAGAGAGAAGTGATTCCACGTAAAGATTGTGATGGCAATATATTTACAATTGGTTGGTATGCATTTTTTTTTTTTTAAAAAAAATAAAAAATAAAAAAAACTTACCAAAACGACTACTGCTATACAAACTACGGATTCAATATATCAGTTACTCTTCGTCTTCATATTTTGTCACTACATGTATACGTCCAATATAAATATAGGGTGGATATGTATCCTATGAAGTTATTCTCTTGAGCATGGTATATGTCATATGTATATGTATATATAAAATCAACTATATCATCAATTGTCTTTGTTCGTTTAGAGTAAATTCCACAACAACAACACGCTCATGACCGGTGAACAGTGAACAGTTTCAAAATATCATCAAATTTATGCATGATCATGTGTTATCAACTTTTTTTTTCACTCATCCCCAATGATATGTCACTCACTAACTTCTTGTCAACTGCAAATGTATATATATGCAAGCTCATCGTCAGAATTTAGAGCATTTACTTTATCTCCAGTTTTTTTCTAGTCAGGGCTGTTCTGTCTGTACTCTGTATTACATCTTTATTACATGCATTTGCATGGACATATATATTTATGAATCCATGGAGATGGGATTTCTATATACATACATTTTACGGGAATTCCATCATGATGATGATGACAACCACAACCATGTCACATTCATAAAATTCTCATTACGTCTTTCATCTTTGGTCGATTGTCTTTTAACGGTTGAAAACAATATGTATATATGAACATGAACATCTCCATGTTACGTTTGATTTTGAAGGAGTTTTGGTGAAGTCAACGAGCTGGGCACAGTGTTACTGAAATGAGGAGTCCCTTAATGCACCGATGGCTTATCACTTCTTGTGTTTTTCTTTTTCTAGAATTCCTTTTAGATTTTAACTTTGAACCAACTTAACTCACCGATCCTCGTAATATTATTGTACACTTTTAAGTGCTCTCAAGGAGCGTATCAGCCGTGTGATTATCAATGTACTCGGTGTACGTGCGAAGGTGTATAGTGTGTATGTACATTCTCATCGACACTTTTAAACTGATTAGAATTGACCATTAAAACGTAAACCGTTAACCATGGAGTGGGGCGGGGGAGGGGAGTCAATGGAAAAATAGAAAAACTCACATTTGACAACAGTATACCGCCTATCTACATATACAATGTGTACGGAAAAATCGTCAAAACAAAGATAATGAGACTGCAGAATGAAAAACAGTAACCAAATTTTGTTTTGAAAATGTCCGGTGTTCTCTTCATTGTTGTGACACTTACTTTACAGGATTATGGAAAACAAAATGTACTTATGAAAGTTGCGGTGTCGTCTTCATTGTTCTAGAAACATAGGTCAAAAATATCTACGTACAGGTTCAACTGTTTTGCGTGTAAATAGATTGTTTCATTTTCGACTCATTTATTTCCATTTCCCCTCCCCCTTGATTTTTTTTTGTTTCATTATACGTTTTAGAACTGACCAAGTTTTTAGATACACATTGAAACGGCTTGAAAATTAACTCATCGGCAGAAATACACACACACACACACACAAATTACTTACTCTGCTTCTTCATTACGCTAATTTCCATTTGAAAGACCATGAAGAAACGAAAAACAATCTAAAATGATGTAAGATTCAAATATAAGAAGACAGAAACCTTTCTCCGTAAGTAATTATTTATCCTTAAATATAGCTGATGAAAATTTACACGGAGTACTGTAGTGTGATGGGAGGGTAAAATTCATGTCAGTTCTTATCATTCATTCTTTATTAGATTAACAAATCATGTACACAACGAGAGAGAGAGAGGAGAGAGAGAATTGCTTGTGTGTGTGAAGTGAATATATTTACACACGGGCCAAAATACGTGGAATTGGAATAACGTCAGAGTCAGAATGTACATAGAGTCCACGCAGAGTCCAGAGAGTTGCCTCTGACTTGCTCATATTTAGTATGTGTGTAAATGTTTGCTATTTTGTGAGTTGACAGAAACGTGCGAAAATTAGAAATGTAATTTAATTTCAGGTTCAGATAGAATGCAGGGAGGAACTCTCAAGTCAATATATATTTTACTAGGTTCAGTTTCTTCGAAGAGCGAGAGAGAGAGAGAGAGAGAGAAGAAAAAACTGAGAGTGAACAGACTCACAAGTCGAAAAGTGTATAGATAGATGAGAGCTCGGCGCCCAAGTCTAGTGTAATGTCTAAAAAAATAACAATACACATAGCTCAGTATAAATGGCTCAAGTTAGCCCTGAGCAATTCACAAGTTAATAGGTTAAGTGTGCATATATATATCTGTATTTGTAAATAAAACAGTAGACAACAAAGTATTTATCTGTGTAGTGTAGTAGAAACTGAAGCTGCTGACTCTGTGTGTGCACGCTCACATTACTACACGCGAGGATGGAGAATCTTTTATATGGGTAGGTACATATTTAATGTGCGTTTATGATGCATATATTGGGGAGTTTTGTGAGTCAGCTCGATCCAAAAGAGAAGTAAATTCAAATGCAGAGATTTTTCTGCTGGTACACAGTGAGTATACAGAAAAAAAACCCATAACTAATAACACACAGCACTGATCTCCCTCAAATGTAAAACAATCCTTGTGTGTACCGTCTTCACACATTTCCCGTTGTCCGTTTTCCTTTAGCCTTTGAAAAAAACCTAAAGCTAAAAGTAACGCGTATACTTTTTTTAATGAGGAGCAGGAAAATCCTGATGCTGATTTCGGGCATATTGTGTACGTCGTCCTCACAGTCGTATACACATAAGTAGGCATTTTGGAGCCAAAGGTGTGAGATGAGGAAAATTGGATCTTAAATTTAGTATTAAATAATCAGCAGTCAACAGATTTCATGGAATTTTATAGGTGAGTCAAGACGAAGTGTGTATTGAGCATGGGGAAATGGAGTTTAAATCATGACAAAGGTCAAACAATATATATTTGTATGGCTATTCATTTATTATTGACTATAATTCCACACAGTTCATGCGTTTTGTACAACATTTTAAAATGATACACAACTTTAATTATGAAAATTGCCGAATTTAACCAGCTTTCTATCCCAAAAACGGACTGGAGGTAAATTAAGACAGAGACAGACCAAAAACCATCATCAATGTACAGAAATAATTGCGAGATTAAACTTCGAATTTCCAAATTACATTTTACAATGAAAATCAAACTAAATCATATATGATTTGATTTAATTTGATTTTCTGGAACGTATTTTAATATGTTACCTTTGCTTGTTTTTTGCTTTCCTTTAAATTTACTCATGGCATTAATTTTTACTCCCTTGAGAGAAGTTGGTAAAATTTTAAAAAGGGTAGGTTTGAAAGAATTTGCCAAAAAATGAGGATTTTTGTTAGGAAAACAAAAAGAAATCCAAGTAATTATACTGCATTGAGCCCAGGGCAAATTCTTGCATGCATATGAAAAACAAATCATTTTGAATTTTCCATTGGATTAAATGTGCAGTGTGTATTGTGTATATGAGTGAGTACAACTAGGGCTGGCTAGGACTTGGGCTCAACTTACATATGATGAGTGTACGTACACATATCTGTATGTGTAGTCAATTAGTATGCGGACGGACCATCTCCTAGTAAGATACAAGTATTGTCACTAGTCAATCAAGAATACACCAGCTTGGGCTTAATGTTGCACATTTCATATTATATAATTCTGCCATGCCATGGTTATGCTCTCAAACAGACTTGAACATCTTCCCAAGTTGTATATGTAAGATACATCATATGAATTGTATGTATGTACGTACATAGTGGTGTGAGTGGTGTGTGTTGTGTATGTTAGTCATCTATATTCATGAGGAGGATGAGAGAGTGTGAGGAAGATGAAGCGGAAAACAAGTTAGAGGATCTTCCTTTTTGATGCATAATTTTTCTTGCATACATCAGATATATTTAATATGTTTCATCTTCATCTTTATGTGATATCTCTCACATGACCCACCATTCCCTTTTTTTTAACAAGTTGAGTTGAATCTTGCACAAATCATGATCTCTTTCTCATTTTCTCCCTTTATTAAAAAATATTTTGCAGTACGTTTCCTTTTTTTTTGGTGTGTGGAAATTCTATTCAATATTTCATTCGACCTTACCTTATGGGTATATATAAAAAAGAAAATTCCAATGATATAAATATATGTGACTGTGAAAGAGAAAAAGAACATGGAACAGGTATTAGTCATCTCTATGACTTCCCATATCATTTACATTGTTTTCTATGGCAAACGCTTGTAATACCTGTTCCATTCTTTTTCTCTTTCACAGTTACATATATTGAAAAGTTTCTGTTTGGGAATGTGTGTGTGTGTGTGTGCAAATCGGAATTCTATTGCTAAAATCTTCCTCAATAATTTACAGTATAGCAATGGGCAATAAGAAACATGGAAAAGGAGATGGATTTTTAATATTCAGTACATACTGATATTGAACTCATGTTTTCCTCTGTGTATGTATGTATTTATGTACTTATATATGCACTCACAATAATAAATAATGTGAATGGATATGTATAACATACAATTAAAATGTTCACGACGTGGTCCAGTGTGGAAGCAGCAGAGTAGAACAAAGAGTGAGGAAAGTAGGTAAACATATAGGTATATAGTGATATAGATACTCAAGTATTTTATACTCTTGAACAGAAAATTGTTATGATTTCTGGTGAATGCTCATTAGCCATCATGGTAAGTGTGTAAATAGGAATGTAAATCAATTCAAACTGGGAAATGTATTGTATTTGTTAAGCTTTGAGTCAATAGTAAAAAAACTCAATCTCAAGCATCCTCGTTTCGCGTTCGTATCAAATGTCACATGAAAACTTTTGTGTCCATGTTGAATGTACTCTATATATCGTACAATAAATAATATGTGAATGCATATTACGTGTGTGTGTGTGTGTTAATGTGAGTAAATAGACGGCGTGAGCTGGAAATTTGGAGGACCAAAGTCTAGTAAAACTTTTGAATGTAAAACAAAATACAATGTGTACAAAGGAATTATCTTGGAGTTATTGTTTTTATTATTCTCATGTAGATAAAAAGGGAAAATTGATTATCATAACTTCATAACACACATTGAATAAAAAAACACTGCCTTCCATATAATATGTCTTTTACGGATCAGTGATGACGAGGGGATGATGATGATGATGAGGTCAATACGCATTACAGAATGCCAATCTTTACATACGATTCTATTAGTAGAAGTTTTAGAATGTGACACATACTTAAAAATCCACGCTATACACATTTGTTCGTACATATAAGAAAAGTCATAAAATGATATTCAAGTTACTGCATGAAATTCGACGTTTTCTAGTATCTCCGTGTGTGTAAATATATATATCTGTAGGTATGCTGTGTGTGTGTGTGTGCTATATAATAATGTTTTATCTGCAGTAATTGTTCCGTGGTGTGATTGACACAAACGTATTTGATTGTCCTTGTGGAAAAAGTATGAATGAAATCGTTTTCCACTAATCACACACACACACACAAATATGACAAACAAATCGGGAACGGGGGAGAACAAACTTTGGGATTTACTAGATTACTCTGTATTCAAATATAATTCATGATACCACGCTAGACTTTGCGGTGCTTCGTCAGCTGAGACTGAGATTTAAATATACGTACAACATGTATTTTCACCAAGGGACATTTTTGTTCTCTGCTTTGTCTTTTATGTCTGATATGTTTTTTTTTTGACGCACACATTCGGACTGTCAGGTTTTTGCTTTGATTTGTTTTGTCCATGCCGATTATGACAATTTGGACAATAGGTGTAATCTAAATCGTACACAACGAACGATAAGAACGTTTTAACGTTTTCTCTACGTATATTTTTTCACACATGGTCCAAGATACGTAAGTAAGTACACACACATACAGAATAGAAGAGTGATCGAGAGCTTCATGTTTAACAAGATTATCCAGGGCGACAGTTTGGGTAGCAAAATCCCAGACTTTTAGTCGCTCTACTTGTTTATTTTGCTATGATGCCATATTTTTTCTCTCTCTCTCTCATCTCAATACGATTTTCTAATCGACTTTTCCCCCTAGCTCTTCTCTACCTGTTAGTGCTAAATATATACATTACATAAATCAGTATGCAAGCGCGTTGGAAGATTAGTCCGATGTATGATAAATACAAAATAAATATATATGTACTGGTTGATGATATTTTTTGTACATTGACAACTTGACTACTGAACGACGGACCGGTGAACGGTAAAAGCCAAAGGGAATTATGTAATAGGGGAAAAAAACATACGTGTACACGAGTCAATGTAAATAAATTCATTTTATAAGTTATTGACGGAAGAAAAAAGAAATTACTAGGAAAATTATATGTACCTACATCATGTTTTTATTATTAGTTCCGCACACACAGAGAGAAGGGGAAAAACCTTGTTGTTCTTCACATGAAAAGTCTAGTCTCCAAAGTCTCCAAAGGAGACTTTGGAGACTATGGATTAACTTTGATATACGAATTTGTGTGTGTGTGTGTGTGTGTGTCAGTTTAGATGATGACAACTCGGCGCCCAAGTCTAGTGTAATGTCTAAAAGAATAACAATACACATACTAGTAGCTCAGTATAAATGGCTTAAGTAAGCCCTGAGCAATTTACGAATTTTTAGCCCGCAACTTCATTTGAGCGGGTTGGAATTCTCTCTCTCTCTCTCTCCACATTAAACTACTTGTTAATTGTTCTCGTGAAAACAATTCATTTTCTGTTTATTTTTTTTCTAACCACAATTACACTAACTACAAAAACTAGTAGGAATTCAGTATTACATTGTATACTACAATACAGAGAGAGAAAGAGAAAAAGAAGTAATAAAGCAGACACACATACATAAGAAAGCGGATGCGTGTTTTAGTATGCAGGATATCGCTTGTGTGCTTTGGTTTTAGCCAGAAAGTCCTCCTCCGCACACACACAACTATGTAGAAGCTTTCAGACGACTGGCTCATTCACAATTCACAACTCACGCAATACAGATAGTTTCTCTCTCTCGTCTCCTATCCCTATATACTACAACATATTTTTTTTTATCTGTTTCGAAATTCCTTAACCCACACATGTGTATTTTTAAAGTGTGTGTTGTAGAGTATAATATTATATGGAATCCAGTATCAAGTTTAACTATATACATTCAACATTAAAAGTCTAGTGCAAAAGAGAAAAAATCCAAAAACGTTTTCCATAGATACATTCATTTGTTTTGTCATCATTATTTATTGTTATTGTGTGTTATTGTGTTTTATCCGCACAATTAAATTATCTGAAAATTCAAATCCAACATTTTTTTTCACTTGTTTTTTTCCTTCTTTTTTTTTGCATTATCAATAATTCTGCGTGATAGCAATTGACTGACTACTTGAGGCAGATTATTGGAGATTGCAGATTGTAAAACTGTAAAACTGTGCTGTGTGCTGATGGATCACATCAGATAAAAATAAATAAATATTTTTTTGCAACTACATTCTAATTTTGTGGATTATACTTTTTGAAAGGAGCTCTCCATTCATGTTTTTCTGGTCAAGTGCAGTGTAACAATGAGTGAATTTCAGTGAATATATAGTGGATGAGTGCGAGTGAGTGAATAAATTAATTAATCCCCATGTTGATTGACGGATTGAAATGGCCAAGAAGAACAAGGAGACACTCAATGGCCAACGAAGGAAAAGACGAAGGAGAAGAGATGATAAGAAGAAGACGGAGAATAGTAGAAACATCCTCCTCACATCCCCGTTTCTTAGAGAAGACTGTCACATCCCTACGATGGCAGCTTGCCTTCATATTCGTCTTCTGTCTCCCGTTAAGATTAACGGAATCAGCGGGCGCTTCGTCTGGAATGCTTGTCGGTAAGTAGTAATAGAAAGAAGCTATATATAATATTATTATACGAGTATTATATGGAGTATGGAAGAGTAAAAAAAGTGAAATTCTCCTTCCATTTTTATGTAGATTATTATATATATATATCTGTAGTTCTGTACTGACTTCTCGCACGTCTAGTGTCTATCCATGTAATTTATTTTATTAAAAAAACTTTACACCAACAGACAGTATCCTGTGTGTGTAGACGTCCATTCAAAGTATACTTTTAAAATTCAGACTAAAAATAGTAGCCAACATATAAAAATAGAAGGGAATAAGAAAGGGAAATTAGGAATTTCAAACGATTACTTTTGTATTTCAAGTTGAAGATTGTTTGTTTAAAGTTTAAAGTGCACAGTTAGAGTCACACACACATTGTGTAACAAGTCCAAATGAATTTTGTTTTTTTTTTTTGGCGGGGGGGGGATATTATTGATGAAATTTGTATAGTGGAATGATCTCTAATTGTAAACAATTCATTGAGAGATAAATATAAATATATACATATGTATGCGTGTATTAATTGTATGTGATTTTTTGGGGAATTTACAGGACTCTCAGGATCATCTCAAACGTGTGATAACGAAGGAGAAGTTTTCCCTTTGCCAGGATCCATTGAGAATCCCTGCTTTACTTGCATGTGCAAGGTGAGTTGCCAATAATTTTCATAGTGTGATATCCCAAACATTACAGTTTATCGTTCTTCTCCTCTTCCGTTTGGCACATGAACAATTAGAATTGCATGCAGTTTGTAAATACGTAGAATGCATATTTGAGCGACTGACTGACTTGAATGTACAAATGTACCATGTGATAAAAATGAGCTTACGTGGCATCTTACAAACTGCAAAATAAAACTTTATGTGACTCTGAGAGTAAAAAAAGGCACACTCGAGCTTTTTCACTTTTTTGTATATTCATATATAGAAGTGGATAGAAAAACCCGTTCAAGACGTGGATCTAGTTTAAAAGATATTCGAGTTTTCCTTTAGGCCGCTTTGCCGCCAAGGCGTTTCTTGATGATTTTTAAATTCGAAAAATCACAAGAAAGAAATCGTCATATATTTTGTTTAAATTTA
>JAIUND010004060.1:0-13335 GCA_034699125.1 Gisinianus flammeolus | reverse complement strand
TGAAAAGAGCAGGTTTTGGGGTTGGGAAATTGGGGATGAGCAGCTTTTTCGTAGTATGTAAGATTTTCCAATCACGATTAAAGTTAATTGTCTGGATGTGTAGACTATTGTAAATATTTACTCTATATATAAATACTAAAGTAAATGATTTGGTTGCAGAGATGTTGTTGTTGCTCAAGCCGGTGGCGGCCTTCATTACGATAGAACACTGAACTTTAAAAAGGAATCCAATTGACTGTCATTTCACAATCCCACACACTTGTCAAATTCCCAAGTTTCCAAATGAGTTCTCAAAATCAAAACCTTGGAAGTCTCCTTCATTTCTCTTCTTTTTTTTCTCCATCTTTTTTTCGTACAATATGTTACGAATTGCGCTTTACAATGTAATGACGAGTTACCATTTCATTATTTGGTCATTGTATATATTATAATATATATTATGAATATTTTGTTGAATGCATTTGCTCAATGCTTACATTTAGATATTGAATATTCACAATTGAATGGAAATACTCAAATAAAATCAAATCATACTCATCTACGAGTTTGACTATATTTTTGTTATTATAATATATAATATAATAATCATTAATAATGAAATAGTTGTAGTTGTATGAGTAATACAATAATTCAATAATAATACTTTAATACTACTAGTATGTAGTAGTTACGCATAATAATATTAATAATGTAATTGACAGACTGGTTGGATCTCATTTATATTTACATTTACTATGTAAGTACATTAACAAATGCCAAGTCAAATGTAACCATGTAATATATCTAGTGGCCAATTCATGATTGCTCAAACTCATACATTTACATTTGTTCATTGTTATAGTAGTACACACACATACGATATATTTCGTATTTCGTCCATATTATTATGGAATATGAAACCGTTGCGTTGTAATGTTTTGTGGTTTTTTGTTTGTGGAATTGAATGTACATGTTTGTGCTATAACTATAAATGCTCAAGTATATAGTTCTTTACCTATATAAATATCAAGTATCAAAATAGAAAATGAAATACATATGAAATGTGTGTAGAATGCAGAAATGTATATGGATGCGGCTACGATTTTTTTATTGTATGGATATGGATATCCTTATCCTCATTCTTATATGCTCAGCGTGAGCGAGTATATTAGTGACTGCGTTAGCCTTATCAACTGTACAAATAATATAAAAAGTTGTTAATTTGATGTGTGTTGTCATGTAAACTCTCAAAGTGAGCGGAGAATCGTGTGGAGTTGAATAAAGAAATTTATGTCATGTTTTCACATACATATTTTTCTCTCGTTCATTCGTTTTCTTTCTCTCTTTTTCTCGCTCTCTCAATTTGTCACGCATTTCCCCCCACAACACACTATATATACCTACACTGTGTGTGTTCTGTGTTCTCTCTCTCCCTGTTTTGTGTTATGTACTTTGGATTTGGATTTTGGGGAAGGACGCAAAGAAAAAGGACAGGAAAAATGGGGAAACGGAGTGAAGGAAAATCAATCTCTTTTCCGTCTCTCTTTTCAATTTCTTTCCACAGCTACTTTTCCCTTCTTTTTCCGTTTCTCTTTCTTCGTCTTCGTCTTACTTTCATACTTTTACTGGTTCGCCCGACCGACGACACGGAGAAGGAAACTTGTAATAATTTATGACTTGTACCGAAAATGAAGAAGGAATCCTCGTCCTTTTGGTCGGTGGTGGGAATAATGTGGGCAACTTTAAACTCCAAATGAGTTTTTTTACTTTAATGAGGTGGAAAAAATAATGAGGACAGGCCGAAGGAAAGAGCCGCAGAGCGCGCGCGGGAATGAGGGATTTTTTTAATCAACCCCAATTTCCAAGGCATTTTTTCTTTCTTTCTCTCTCGCTGGTATATAGCGTTGTTCAAACACCGTTGAGATGGAATTTCGAATGTGGAATTGGAATGTGGAAAAGTGGAGAGTGGAATCGGAATGAGAGCATCTTCATGTGAGTCACTCTCGTTTTCCTTTTCCTTTCCTCACATGTGAGAAGTGAGAAGAGAAGAGAAGGGAAATAAATATAGAAGGGAGTGAGTGAGTGAGTGAGTGACGGAGGGTGGGTGGGGTGGGGTTGGGATTGGGGGGAGTGATGGGGTGATGGGGAATCGTGATTGGTGATGATCCTCCTTTTCATTTCCTCATGGTTCCATTAAGCGCCTTTTTATCTCCCCATGAAATCAAGCTGGGATCTGGAAGCGGGACGATGACGATGAGGACGACGACGAACGAAAAGCACCTTCTTTCTTTCTTTCTTTCTTTCTATACCTTCTCCATATAATATGTACTTTGGAACACTTAGTGGAGGTGTGGGAGAAAAGGGAGAGACAGAGAGAAAGAGAGAGAGAGAGAGAACGTGAGTGAAAGTGGCTTCCTCCACTCATCACTCATGCTAAAGACACGGCTGGAGAGCGAGAGAGAACTAGAGAGAGAGAGAGAGAAAGAATGGGAGAGGAGCGTGTTCTTTTACCTTTTACCTTGTACATTGTACTTTTCCGTTTGCCATTTTCCCTCCCTCCACTCGGCATTTCCCAGTTTTCTTCCTCTCACCTGCCTTTGCCTCTCTCTCTGCCTCTCTCTCTCTCTATCCTTCACCGTCCCGTTCACTCACCGACAACTTTCTCTTCTCTCTCTCTCTTTTCAATTTGAAGGAGCAGCAGCAGGAGGAGCAGCAGAAGGCGAAGGAAGGCAGTCAAGAGAAATAATATTATTTGCTTTTACTTTTCATTCCCATGCATTTTTTATGGACGTCGGAGAGCCTCCAGCATTTTCCCTATAAGATATGTACTTTGATTTGATTTGCTTTGATTATTCCCCCGCCGTATTATTCTTCCTTGTCTCTTTTCTCCTTCCTCTCGTCCTCATCTTGGTTTTGGTCTTGGCTTGTGGTCTTGTGGTCTTGGCCTTCTTCCTCGTCTCATTTCCCCCCGGCTAATTGAAGGAAGGAACGCCAAACAATGGCAAATGGAAATAATGAAATGCAGAGCGGAAAATGGAAATTGTGTGGGGGAAAAAACCACTATAAATTCTAAGAGAAAGAGAGAGGAAAGGAATAACTAAGGATAACGTTGCGAGAGAGAGAGAGAGAAAGAGAGTGAAAAGTGAGAGAGAGAGACCACCGTGACTCGTCCCATTTCCGCAGCATACGATATGCATATGTAATGGTGTGCGAAAGAAATGGAGGGGAAAGAAAAGGAGGGCATGAAATTCAATTTGCAATTTGCAATTTGTTCTACTACATACTATATATAGCGCTATACTCACATTCTAACATTCTAAGAGAACAATCTGACAATCTCACACTCACTCGCACCATCACCATCACAACTTGCCGACTTGCTGACTCGCCAATTGTTTTCTAATCGGGGGGATTATTTTCAATCAAAATCCCGTTGCGCTGTGTTTGGAATTGGATGAATCCCACACACATTCACAATTCCCAATTCCCAATTGCTGATTGGCCCACCTCAACTTTTCCACTGGCACTTCTTTCTTCCTTCTTGTTCTTCATGTTCTCCTTCGTTTGTGATGTTCGTGTTCGTGTTCGTTTTGGTGTTGGTGTTGGTGTTGGGCTATTTAGGGATATGAATATGAATATGAACATCAAGGCTGTCGGTAATTAGCGAGGTAAATTCCATTGTTTTGCTGGATACATGTCTAATGGATATGAATATGAACATGAACATGAATTTGGGAATGGATGGAAATATATATGGATGACGTGGATGGATTTTTTTTGGGGAGTCGCAGCCGAGCTTGGAGCCATTCGTCATGTTCAAAATTTAATTTCCACCTTGACGCCTTCCCATCCCTCACTTTTCCACCATTTCACTCACTCAAATCTGAATCTGAATCTGAATGTGAATCTACTCTGTCTCCATATGCTAAAGCATATGCTCCTTCCTTCCCCATCTTTATTTGTTTGTTTGTTTGTTTCCTTGTTTGTTTATCATGTACCTCTACAGACAAACAGACAGACAGAGAAAGTGAAAGAAAGACACACGTTGGCTGTGCTGGTAAATATAGGAATCATCATGGAACATATGTGACGACGGACGGACAGACGGCAGCATTTGGCATTTGCTATTTCTGAACTCTTTCCCATTTCCTATTTGCTATTTCCTATTTGCTATTTGCGATGGTTCATTTCAATTCCATTGCCATTTCCATATGGTTATTTTCATGCCAAGTTCACATTTGGCTCTATTGATTTGATATCAAATTCCAATCCCAATTTCAATCCCAATCCCAATCCTAATCCTACCCACTCTAGCCCATATGTATATACATATATATATATATATATATTTTACAATATTATATATTTGGTGAGTGGAAGAAAAGTGGAAGAAGAAGAAGAAGAAAAAGAAGAAGAGTGAAGTGAAGCGAAATCCGCCTTGTTCATTTTCATTTTCATGTTCATGTTCATGTTGATATGCCGTCCCAATGTGAAATCCCGCGTACGCATTTCTCCACCTTCACCAACCAACCAACCAACGATAAGATAAGATAAGTAGCACTAACTTCCAACAAACAAACACACTCACAAACAATACATGTGAACAGAAGAGAACAGAACAGACAGAGGCCAAGAGAAAGAGAAAGAACTAAGCAAGCGGCACTACAATTATAACAAGACAGAGAAAGAGAAAGAAGTGAAGTATTCGTAGGCCGTGAGAAACGGACGGATACACAAATACAGCACAAATACACATATTATATTATACGATATTATATTATATTATTAGACTCCAGTCCATGTCAATGGAAAGCTATCCCATCATCTTTTCCCTTTCTTTCTTTCTCTCTCTCTCTCTCCCATTTTGCAAATATTTGCATGGGCAGCATCAAAATAACGAAGGCAGCATACTTATTGGATATTGGAAAGAGAGAGAGGGAGACTACTTTGCCCCGCTTATGCTTGTCTACTTGTGTGTCGGATGGGATCGGATCCACCAGCACTCGATAGTTCAATGAGAGAGAGAGAAAGAGCGGGGGAAATCCAGCACAGCACAGCAAAATAAGTGGAATAAGGAGAGTAAAGCTACTCGAATAATATCGGAATACAAAATAGACGGAGAGTGGATTTCAATGGAGGAATGAAGAAAAAATAAAAAGGTGGGGGAAAAGCCAATCAATCGATCCTTGCCTATACATTACGTACATTAGTAGGACGTGGGGAAAAGGAGAGAGAAAGAGAGAAAGAGAGAGAGAGTGAGCGATACTCTGGGCGATACACTAACGTTTTTAATGTACGGACCAGTCATCGAGCCAGCCAGCCAGGTCGTTTTACCTCTCTCTCTCTACCTGCCTGCCGGCTTCCCTCTTTCTCTTTCTCTCTCTCTTTACCCCACTTCTCCTTCTCATGTCTGTCTGAAATTCATAAATTTGGATTTGGATTTTGGGTTTTCCCAACAACCGTATGTCTATTCTATATATATATATACGGATAAGGATAAGCATTAGAAGAGAGAGAAAGAGAGAGAGAGAAAGAAAGAAAGTAAGCAATCGATCACGGGCCCATTTCCATTTCCATTCGATTCCACATATTCGATTTCGATTTCTGTCTGTAGTACTGTTCGATTCCCCCCAATCCACGATATTTCCATATGTATGTTATATGCTATGCTATGTATGTTATGGTTTACTGGTTGGCTGGCTGGCTGGCTATGGGACATAATATGGAGAAGGCAGAAGGAAGGGATGGATGGGGATATCCCACTTCACTTTACTTCACTCCTCAACTCAACTCATCGTCGTCGTCGTCATCCTTATTGTTAGTCGTCTGCCTCGTGGAGCTCCTCTTATTCCTCTTATTGACCGCTCTCTCTCGCTTTCTCTCTCTTTCCCCCAATCTATACATGTCACTGTTGTATATTACGGTTTGATATTTGATATTTGATATTTCACCGTGTGGTTCGTCCCGCTGTCTCCGTCCCCAATCATCCATCCATCCATCCAATCCATCCATCCACACACACACACACGCTAAGTGAGTTCGTCCCCAGTTGCCCCAAACATGTGGACAAATCCACCTTAGTCGCAGAACGGAGAGAAAGGTGAACGGGAAACGGGTTTCCCCCCGAAAGGAAAGAGGAGCCTTTTCTCTCTCTCTCTTTCTCTCTCTTTTGCATACTTTTCATATTCCTGATTGTGACTGACTGAGTGAAGGAGTGAGTGAGTGAGTGACTGTGTGTGAGTGAGTGTGTATACAAATATTGCTATTGCTGTTTCGTTTAGGTTTGGGTTTGTACGGACGGACGGACGGTGGTTGTGTTGTGTTGTTTCCATGACCCATATCCCTACATTGACCGACCGACCGACAGACCGAGGAACACACCGATGGATGGCCAACTACCAACTGCCTATAAGCTATATATACCCACTACCCATTACTACCAAAAGAGACATGAATGAGGCGAACAATTAACCCACTCCACTTCCACTTCCATCTGACACATTTGGAACATCCAAACCATCCAACAAGCAGCAGCAGCATAGCAGCAGGAGCAGCTCCTCTCATTTACAAACAAACGACATTCACTTCCACACACACACAATAACAAGCATATGAAGAAGAGTGTGCCTGTCGCTCCCACCCAAATCCAAATCCAATTCCGAACCACAAACCACATCCAAATTACCCACATCAACATCAACATCAACAACACGGACAACAAGGACAACAACAGATTAATTCTTGAAGGGACTCGAGCATAAGCACTCGATTGGATTCCATTCCATTTCATTGCGTGAGGGATCATTATCATCGTCATCATTGTCATTATCTATTCATCCATTCATCCATCCCATCCCACACATATTTACACACTTATTATCCATCCCACTAAACAGCCAAATATTAGTTAAATAGTGAAACATCAAAATTGCCTGCCTGCCTGCCCGCCAGTCAACGTTTCTTCCATCGTTTGTTCCTGATTGTGATTGTGATATGTGATTAGGGATTAGTGATTAGCCAATCGGGAAAACTCCCCCCAATTCCGCTTCAATTGTTCATTTCGTGTTTATTTATTCATTTAGTTGTGTGGTGCATGGTAGTGGTAGTGGTCAATGGTAGTGGTCAATGGTGGTGGTCAATGGTAGTGGTCAATGGTGAATGGTGGTGGGACAATTCAAGGATTGAAGACGACTCAAAAGCCACTTGACTAATTGAAATACAACGAATGAAAGAATAAAGAGAAGGATAAGGGAAAGGAGGAACGTGGCGTGTGTGTGGATGGGTGCCGAGTCAGTCCGTCCTTCATTTCTCCACGCAAACACACAAAGAAACCCAAAATAAAATACATAATGTAGTTAAAGGAGGCGAAGGGAATTGTGTGAGGACAGACAGAAATGTGCGGAGGAACAACGTTCTGAGCGGGATTTTACGTGAACACGACGAGGACGATGAGGATCATATATATACAATACACATCATGTGGTGGAGGTGGTGGAGGCCCAGCAACAACAAGAGCCACAAGAACCGAGTGAATGATGAGGAAATGTGCTGGGAATAGTGACGACCGACAATGAAGAATTCCAATGGGGAACGACAATGAGGACGAGAACGAGGACGACAATTACAATGGCCCCAACAAAGTGATCATTGTTCAATGGGAAAGTGAGTGAGTGTGATTTTGATTTATGAGGTGAAGCAGTTCCAGTGCTTTCTCCAATCCAATAATAATTAATACAGGCCAACCTGATACAATGTGAAACAACGTTCGGGAGCATTCCGTTTGTTTTCCTCCGCCAACCAAAATAAAACAACGAAGAAAGGAACCAACAACCCCCACCCCCATTCCCACCCACCCACCACCGCCGCCGCCGCGGGTGCTTTCTCCATCCACTATTGTGTTCTCCTCGTGTACTCGTCGTCATTTCCCGCCCGCCACAGTGAACAAGGAAAAATCATTGTGCCGATGAAGCTTGTGCTGTGTGGAAATGTATAGAGAGGATTTATTCATTCCAGGTGGATCAATCTCAATCTGAATGTGGATTCGGATCACAATTACACAATTACACTCCTCCTCATAGAGATGAGAATTTAAATTAAAGTGTGAGGAAAGTGAAAGTGAAAGTGAAAGTGAAACAAGAACAGCAAATATGGTGATGGTGACTTGTTCCGAGTGTCTGTGTCAGTGTCTGTTTCCATTTCTGCTTGGAATTGCATTGGAGGGGGGAAACGGAAAAGGATGTGGTGGCAATTGTTGTGGTCGTCATCGTCATCGTCATCGTGTGGACGCGACGAGCAACGACAAAGTCATGTAAGGATCATCCAAGTCGTGGTGAGTTCCAATGTGCCCAGTCACTCTGATTGCTTTCCAGCAGCCGGGGAAGCAGCCGCAGCAGCAGCAGCAAGAAAAGGAAAAGGAACCGAAACAGAAACAGAAAGAAAAGGAGGGAGAAAAGAAAGAGAAAGAGAAAGAGGAAAAGAAAGGGAAAAAAGGGGAAGGGAAGGGGGTGCGAGAAAATGATCGACATATTTGGGTCGGTAAAGTCCCTCCTAAAATTGGGTTCGGTGCGGATAGACAATGAAGTGTTTCGTTTGCATTATAAAGGGACGACTTTGATGCTCGTTTTCTTCGCCGTCCTCGTCACTTGCCGGCAATACATCGGCGACCCCATCGACTGCATTACTTCTTCCGACATGAAACGCGAAGTAAATCCATCAATTACATATTCATAATTTACTTTAATCCTTTATACCCACCATTTATTATTACATTTACATTACTTTATATAATCATTCCTGTATTTCTTGTAACGAGTATTTCTGACCATGTAAAAATGTAGGTGGTGAATACGTTTTGTTGGATTCATTCCACGTTCACCGTCTCCTCCGTCCTCCAGGGCATGGAGACGGGGGATAAAAAAGGGGAGAAACACCTTCCCTCCTCCCCTTTTGCCCACCCCGGCGTTCGTGGGGTGGACCCTTCCGAAAAAGTCAAGTACCACAAATACTATCAATGGGTCTGCTTCGTCCTCTTCTTTGTACGCCAAACTCAACTAAACTAACATTCATATTATTATCTATTAAACTAACACGCACGCACTCATGTACGATACTTTAATTGACAAAGCGTTATTCAACTGTCATAATTGATTGTGTGGTCTACAATATTTATGTATGCATGTACTTTATTGTATTTGATTTGATAGCAAGCCATGTTGTTCTACATCCCGCGTTATTTGTGGCAGGCGTGGGAGGGCGGGCGGATCAAGAAATTGGTGTTGGATTTGCATTGTCCGGTGATTGATGCGGACAATAAACGGAGTCGCAAGAAATTGATCCTCGACTATTTCGTCTCGCACATTCATTCCCATGATTTGTACGCCTATCAGTTTTTCCTGTGTGAGCTCCTCAATTCCTTGAACGTCCTCGCCCAAATCTACCTCACCGACATTTTCCTCGACTATGAGTTTTCCACGTATGGGAGTCGCGTGTTGGGTTTCACCGAGGAGGATCCGGAGCGACGAGAGGACCCCATGGCCGCCGTCTTCCCCAAAGTCACCAAGTGCACCTTCAACACGTACGGACTGAGTGGGAACATTGTCAATAATGACGTCCTCTGCGTCCTCCCCATCAACAATATCAACGAGAAAATTTATGTCTTCCTTTGGTTTTGGTTCATTATCCTTGCCTTCATTTCCGCCTTGGATGTCCTCTATCGACTCGCAACCATCCTCCTCCCGCCCCTCCGATGGCGTCTCCTCTGCCGTAAAGCCGCCGCCCGGGACATTCATGACATTGCGAGCAAGTGTCGCTTCGGGGATTGGTTCCTCCTCTATCAACTCGGCCGCAACATCACCGTACGTATAACAATCCATTTAATCACATTTAATTTTAATTATGCTCTTTCTCTTTCCCCAAACATTAAATTACATTACATTACATTTCTAAATTCAAAATTCAAATCTCTCGATATATAGTTTTCCAGCTTTTTCTCTTTCTCTTTCGCTTTCTCCCTCTTTGTCTGTCTCACATCTCTTTATTTGTACGTTATTTGTTCTAGCCGTCCGTCTTTCGGGAATTGATTCAGGATCTGGCGAATCGTCTCAACGGGCGGGAACGGAAATATTTGAAACGCATCTGGATTTGACACCCACCAGCCGCCGCCGCCACCACGAAGACGACGAAGAATAATTGCTCGATAATTTAGCCAACAGCCAAGAACCTGCCTACCGCCATCTCCTGCCTCCACCCCACCCCACCCCATCCCCAAACCAAACCAAACCAAACCCCTCCCCCCATTTTTCTTCTACATATGAGGAGTCGTCGATCAGAATTCAAGAAGAATTGTCTGTATGTACTTTTCCTCCCCCCCCCAAAGTGTCTCAGTCGAGGTCGGTCAACGGTGAACGATGAACGATGAACACGAGAATTGCTCAATGCTCAAACCAAACCAAATCAAACTCGATCCAGCTCATCGTCAGCCCCCTACAACAAACCAATTAATGAATCGATTCAAACCATTTAATGGATTGAAATTGAATGAATCAACAAATCAACGAAGGAAATAAGAGAAACAAAAGGACAACGAAAAATAAAAGGTCCCAATCGGATTCCATAATTTTATGCCGATTATTGCGAATGGGAAAACT
The DNA here is from genome assembly GCA_034699125.1 of Gisinianus flammeolus. Classification (NCBI taxonomy): domain Eukaryota; kingdom Metazoa; phylum Arthropoda; class Collembola; order Symphypleona; family Katiannidae; genus Gisinianus; species Gisinianus flammeolus. The sequence continues at coordinate 2,710 of JAIUND010004060.1, read as the reverse complement.
CCAAAGACAACAAAGACAACGACAAAAGAAGACAACGAAAGGAAGCAGAAGAAAAGGAGGAAACAAAAGTGTGTGTGGGATTTTCGGGGGAGAAGATTGAAGCAGCGATTCTATATAAACATTATTTCCTGCTGAGCCCACCCACAAACCCACCCACCCTCTCACTCACATACAATTACAATTACAATACAATACGATTTAACTAGGTTTAATTAGGTACTTACTCACAATTAACATTTAATTGTGCTTCTATTATTATTACTAAATATATATATATACATAAATTACATATGGATTATGAATTAATTAATTATGTGAGTAAAGAATTACGAATTATCGTACGAATTATGTGGATGAAGGAAAATATTATGATGAAGATGAATGAATTAATGAATGTAGGATCGAGACATTTATGGATTTGTAATGTAATTGATCGTGGAGCGACCAATCACCAAACCAAACCAAAACAATCTCTGTTTCTTTGTTTGTTTGTTTGTTCTTATTTTGTTATGTTTTTTTTGATGCAAGTTTATGGTGATGATATATTTGTGTATAGTGTAAATAAGTATGTGTGAATAATTGTAGATGAATTATTGTAAATACATATGAAGTACATATTAATTGTGATGGAATTGGAATTGGAATGTGAATGATCGGATCTGGAATCTGTTTAAGTAGGTAAATATATATATGACAAATTAACAATTTCCATCATGTGTGGGTGGATTTCAATCCATTTCAATCGGAAGATTCATTCATTCATGGAGGGGTGGAAAGCGGAATGAGAAGAACTATGGATAATTGATAATATATATATTGAAGAAGAATAAGTGAATGAATAAATTTACTTGAATGCAAATAATATATTAATATTATATTATATCCACATTTAAACTTAAACTTAAATGCAATCATTGGATTAGTTCTTGATTCTTGATTCTCCTCAAAATGACCCACATTTTCATTTCCATTGTATAATATATACATGTCTTGAATTTTGATTGATTTTTGATAATAATAATACTTAATCCTGGCCATTATCATCCAAGTTGTGATTGTGATTGTGACGGGCGGATGGACGGAGATTGCGAAGAATTAGGAATTACCATGGTGCAAGTGCCTATTCAGAAATGGATGGAGAAATGGGGAAATGGGGAAATGGAGGGATGATAAATGAAAAATCATTGTCCGTAATTGTCCTGTCCGTCTGTCTGTCCAACTTGTCATTACTCACTCACTGGTTCCTTCCTCAGTTGGCTGGCTGGCTGGTTGGTTGGTTGGTTGGGTCAAATGTCCATCCAATTGTCCAATTGTCCAGTTCATAAGGTCAAATCAGTTATTGTTGGTGGAATTGAAACCCGAATCCGAATCCGAATTTCCTGGTGAAAGGAATAAAGGGATCCAGGTGGAGATGGAGATCGCGATGGGGATTATAACTATATAGGATTGGATTATTCCATCTGTCTCTCTCTCTCTGTCTGCTTGTCTATATATAAATATATGACTCTCAATCCACTCTCAACTCCTCACATTGATAATCCCCCTAAGTACATCATATGATGTAGGTACATATAGAAAAGAAGAGTTGACAGGCAGGCGGCAGGAGGCAGGCGGTGTGTGCTGGCAGGGGCAGATTTCTGAATTCTGAATGTCCCATATGATTCAGGATTTATGATTTATGATGGAAAGAAACTGCTCTGCTCTGTTCTGCTCTGTCATGCTCCATTTATGATCCATGATTTACGACATGTAGGACATGTAGGAATGGACAATGGACAATGTCACAATGCCAATTCCACTATGAAATCCATCTCCATCCACATTTCTATTTTCTATATATCTCCATATTTTTATGCCCTAAACTAAAATGTTATTTATTTACAACCCATTTCCTCACTTTTCAAGGTAAATCTACAGATGGACAGATGGACAGCGGAACACACACATCTCATCTTTATTAGCCATACAGACTTTTTATGTGCATGAAATGAATTTCCATCTCCTCAACCACACTGCACCATGTCACCATCAACATGAAGGAAATCCGACCAGAAATCCATGTATTAAATATGCCAAACGAAACCATTCAGAAAAAACTCTGTGCCTATAATAAATATAGATACAAAAGAAGTAAGTAAAACAGTTTATTCAATTTTGTTTTAAAATAAAGTTAAAAATTGTTACTTCGTAACAATTTTGGGTCGCCATAAAGTGAAACACTTTATTGGCTTCGGCAGCGAAGCTGTACCTACTGTTTCATTTGTCCGTCAACCATACAGAATGAAGAAAAACTGGGCATTTTGTGAAAATTTCCTATTCGTGAGGAATTATATGCACTGGCAATTGATCCAGGAACAAATCAATGGGTGAAACGTTTATATAACGTTTATTTGAATTTCCCGCCAAAGTACAAACGTTTAAAAAACGTTTATTTGAATTTCCAGCCAAAGTACAAACGTTTAAAAAATGTTATTTGAATTTCCCGCCAAAGTACAAACGTTTATAAAACGTTTATTTGAATTTCCCGCAAAAGGGATAAAAGAGGACAACGTATGTACGCTAATGGAAGTGATGCAGGACAAGAGGGGACAAGAAGGCGGAGCATAGGATGAAACTACGCAGTGGAAAATTCCATGTGCTGTGGGGACTAACTGAGCGGCATATATAGGAGTTCGCTACCATACATGTCACATGTGACTATGTAGTCAAG
>JAIUND010004059.1:0-13337 GCA_034699125.1 Gisinianus flammeolus | reverse complement strand
GCACATCTCGTTAGTTGGAAATCTATGAAACTGAACGTTTTTTCTCATAATAATAAACATACCAGGGAAATCTTTCAATTTGCGAATTCGGGCATGTCTTAAGAAGAAACGTATTTCTTAAATCATCGCGAATCATAGATGAATGATACTAGGTACATTAATGCAGTACACGTGTACTGCAAATGTTGTTGACTAAACTCTCTGGACTTGATTCTTTAAAGCTGTATGCTATATATTAAGTAATATAGTACTATATTTATTGAAGCAAATACTAAATCACAGACCAGCTTTTTGTTCATGGAAAAAGCGATTAATAATATCAATAATAGTATGGGGGTTATTTAAATGAACAAAATGATTCCCTTCAACTTCGACATACTGAAAGGAAGCACATTTTTTCTTATAGATAGTCATCGCTTGATCCGTGAGGGACTTCGGCTCAAAATATGGCCCACTTTTTGCTTTGACGAACAATGTTCGACATCGGATTTCATTAAGAATTTCAAAACTTTCTTCATGGCCAAAACGATTGATTGTAGGACTTCGCAGACGAAGATCTCGAGTAAAACTCCATTTGTCTTCATCAACTTGACGGCAGCCACGAACCTTTAAAGATGATTATAATATGATATTGATATTTATGCATACTTACTCATATATATTATATCATGCATAAATTATATAATATAATTTTTACATATTATGTAAAAATCATCATTTCGCCCCAATTAAGCTGTAATTTAAAATCATTTTTTACTGACCATGAGTAATTTAGCAGATTCTTCGGTTAGAGTACCATCAGTAGCTTGTATTAAACGTCCAAGAGCATCATCATAGGAATAAGTTGGAGGAACTGGATTGATTTTTTCTTCCAATGATAGAAATGCATCGATTGCAAGCGATATCTTGGAAGCATAATTACTCGTATCACCAGTTATGGGTTTAGCCAAGTCAATTAATACCAAATAGTCAATCTACACAAAACCGGCATACGATTCAAAACTAAATGTTTTAACAATAATGCATTAATTAGTACATCATCGACAATCCTTAATTTTTGCTTACATCAGAGGGATAGAGAGATGAATAGAGTGCTCCGAGCCCTGCTCCCATGGAATGTCCTATGATGGAAAACTTTTTCCAGTGAAAATGCTGGACTACTCGACGAATCACCAGAACATAATCCTATACAGCCATAAATGAGCAAAGTAGTGAGTGTACATACACATGAATAATCCACATTCATTTTCATGTAGTAAAATTTGATAGTTTTTGATCTGTACATTATGTTCTTACTAGGAAATGATATGGAACACCAGCTGGTAAGTGCGAACTGAGACCGTGACCTGGCAATTCGATTGCTACAAAATACAAAGATTTTGATAGAAGCGGGGCCAATTTATCGAAGGTTGCCGAGTTGTCCATCCAACCATGAAGACCGAGTGTCGGTTTTCCAGAAGGACTTCCCCATGTTTTCCCTGCAATTTCATTTAAACCATATAATAAAGTACACTTATAATTGCAAAAGTTATATAATTACGGGTTTTATAATTTAACTGTACCAGTGGTACCATTTAAGATTATTTTAACTATATGTACGTATCAACTTAAGTATTGTTATGTTAAAATAAAATATCGTGTTTTTGTCTCTATAAGTAATAATTAAGTATACCTATAAAACTTACCTGCTATGAAACCCCATGGCATGGACACACGGACTTCCGCTCCTTTGACGTAAGTTTCTGGATCAAATAATTCTCCTGGAGGAGATTGAGATCTAATAACTTCATTTGACATATTGTCACACACAATCATTCATTCCTTTTCCAGTTCACAAAATAAATATTTATAAATATACTTATTAATTGACTAATTAAGTATATAACACGAAGTCTTTCCGGAAGACTCTTTCGTACACTGTACACGTTTTATATTTGTTATTTATACGTCCAAAATATGCATGTAAAAATAATGATTTAATATACTTACATACTGTCAAAAATTAATAAAAAAGTTACTTATTATGCACAGTCTCATGTGCAGTGTGTGGCACAGAGGAAAGTAAGTTCAAAGTCTGAATATCTCGAGTACTTTTATCTGCTGCGAGATCTAGTCTTGTATACCCTCTGCGTTTAATTTTCACAGGGTAACAATCGTTATCGTTATCGTTATCAATCGGTGTCAAATCAAATGCAGGGCCCGGAAATGTTTACTCACATAAATCTACGTATATTGTCCAATTACATTAAGATTAACTTGCATTGTGTATGATGCACGCACTAATACTAGGAAATTACATGCTAGGACATGTACGAAATGACATATATATATGTCCTACTTAATCCAAAGAAAAAAGTGCAAAAAACGGATTTTTTTTCTTTATTATTTTTTTTGATTTATTTCAAAGATGTAATAACGAATTCATTCCGTTGGAAATTAAAAAGGACAAGTTATTCTGCAGCAGGTGGGGGAGCTGGAGCACTGCCACCACCCCGAGGGGCACCTCTTCCAAATCCACCACGCTGAAATAGATATAAAATAAATTATTAGGGACTATTGAGCAGACAACATACTAATGATTAGATACTAGAACTTTTAATATTTCACAACTTACGAATTCAACATTTCCACCACCAACTCCGACATCTCCTTTCTTATCTCCATCGCCTCCGCGTCCTGCGAAAAGATGAACAATAATTTAATATTAATTTCTACTGACTAATGAAATACATGTATTTGATTGAAAATTTAATCTGACCTCTGTATGATGAACGATCTTCGCCTCCCTTTCCTTCTCCACGAGGACCAGCAGCACGTGGTCGGGCTGTTTCCGTTCTTGCTTGACGATGTAGTGTAGCTGGAACAATCTATTGCAATTGATAATCATTAACAAAAAACAAATATGTATATTATTCACAAATTCCAAATAAGTCTTAAAAGTTAGTACATATTGTAGTATAGAAAAAAGTAATTCACGGAAATCATTTCCCGGAAATGTATTCATATTTTTTTATTTACCTCAGCCGGTAGGTGCAAATAATCCCTTAAATATTGGATTCCCTCATTTTTCAAGTACCAATAGTAGTGTCTCCACGCGAATTGCTCAGATACATATCCTCTGGATTTCAAAGACTATGAAAAAAATGACACAATTATTAATAATAATGCTATTTCCAAACTAATACTACTGATTTCGCTTAATTTCCACATTTTTCGTTCACATCAAGTTAGAATGTATACTGCATGTACATATGTATAAAATCCTAGACGTGAAAATGAAGTTTCAAATTGCAAGTGGAAAAAATATTTAAAAATGCCGTTTATTTTGATCACTACTAGTAGGATATACATTAAACTACTCGTAATTTACTTTATTTGGCATAAAAAAAGAAATATTAATGATATTAAAATGTAGATTTGTACTTACTTGTAGGGCCTTAATTACTTGAAGATTGGGGATACCTTCCAATTCTGGATGTTGTGGAGCATGGAAATCCTTCTTTGCAACCATAACTCCTTCATTGAATAACTGTTCGTAGATCTTCTTCCGATTAGCTTTGGGCATCAACATTTTGAAAGATGAGAATTTTTATCAAAATTTCACAAAATTTTATTCTATTTAATCCAAAAACCTGCTGCTAGAGATCTTTTTCACAATCGGCGTGGAAGGATTCAAACTTCGTACTAGAATTAATCCGCGAAGGATTTTGAATTAGTTTGAATGTAAACGAGCGAAATTGGAATCCTTCGAATTGTTGAATTAAATTAAATCTCAAATCAAAAGTTAACGATGAATTTCATTTAACTATAGTGTATACTACAATTTTACTTTTATACTTTTATTAAAATATGACTTCTAGGAAGAGTACATCATCGTCGTCCTCGTCAAGTTTTAACAAAAGGACAAGTGGACGTGATGATCTTTCCACTCGAGTCAATGGCAGTGCCAAAAAAATAGAAGAAGACGACGACGACGACTTAATAGAAATCACAGTGGTATTCTACTCATATCAATATCAATTTATTGATAAGTATATAGTTATTTATATTATCTTGACAAAATAATGTATCAAATAAATACGTTGTGTAATTTTCGTGAAGTGGATTTATGTTGGTTAATAATATTCATTTAATATAAATATATATATCAATCTGCAATCAATCGTTTATTTGACGTAATACATAATAGGCACAGCACCGTATCAAATAAATATATAATATAATAATATGTATGTACAGGAAAAAAAGTTGGCGATACCCAAACTTCCGAATGAATTAAAGTATGACCAATTAGTTGGTGGTGATTTAGTTTATGCACCTGAAAAGGGGACGAATGAACCCTGGAGAAAAGCCAAAGTGGAAAGCATAAATGATTTGTATGGAAAGGTGACAAATATGTTTTTTTTATTTTTTCAAATCATTGTACTATAGTTATTAAATAAATCCATAAATATATAATATCTCTTTCAATTCAAATGTTGTAATAGGATTTTGTTGTGCATTTTTTTACAGTTCCGTGTCAAGGTGAACTACTGGCTCGAAGAGGAAACTCCTAAATCAACGTTCAGAAAGGAAGAGAGAACTTTAACTCTGAAGCATATTGCTTACGCAGAAGAAAAACCACATATTTGTCCAGTCATACCCGTTGGGTTAAGGGTCGTAGCTAAAACGGAAATATCGTGTAATCTAGGGGAACGATTTTATTCGGGTATTATTGCTGATTGTCCGAAGGTTTTGAATAACAATAGGTACTCATTTCATAGACTTGTTTATATTTCTTAATAATTCTTAAAACTAAAGACTTTAAAACCAATCTAGATTATTTTAATAATATGTATAATATATATAATTTTTCATATTTTATAGATATTTGATCTTTTTTGATACTGGTCATGTACAATACGTAAAGAAGGAGCATGTTCGTATGATGTGTCTTTATGAGGCTAATCCATGGTCAGATATGAGTCCAGACATACAACTATTTGTCCGCCACTACTTGTCCAGAGTCCCAGGTTTTCCAATGGCAAGCATGCGGGAGGATTCTATCATTATAATTGAATGGAATGGTAAATATTAGAGTGTATAAAAGACAATGAATGAAAATATTGCATACTGTTTAAAAACATGAAATTAATAATTTAAATAAAATTCTTATCCATTCCAGGCTGTTGGTGGCCAGCTCGTGTTGTTAAACATGATTGTGCAATTGCCCAAATTAAACTGCTGGAGAATTCCCTTAGTTTTTGGGTTCATAGGGGTTCCAATAGGATTCTTTCAAATAATAAAGTAGCTCAAGAAGAAAGTGGGTTCAAATTATTTGTATTACGAATTTGTGATAAGTCTTTTTAATTAAACGTATAACAATTATGTTTTTGAATACGATATTTTTGATGCACAGATCATCCTTTATTTTATTTTTTAGTAAATTCTCAACGAAAGCTTAAAAAGCCGACTATACATTTTCAGGAGTTTGAAGGAAGAGTTCGGGTACGACTAAATAATAAAAATATGTAAGAAAATAAGAAAATAGTTAAATAATTTGAATTAATATTGCAATTTATGTGAAAATGATGATTCATAGGAACACGCTGTACCAAAGAAATGTTTAGATCTAAGAAGGCTTTGTGTTCAACTGCCAGGTCATACTTGTGATGAAAAATGTTCACCAAAACTTCCTGGAGATGAAGACATGTTAAAAAATGTGAGCCCGTTGGCCATTCCTTATTACTACGGTTGGAACAGGTACATCTAATTTATTTATTTTATACACAGATTGACAAAGAATGAAAAACTTTTCAGCACATAAAATATATAATTCATATAATAATAATATATATATAGGAAAATCAAAACAGAAGATGGATCAAGTCGCGTGTACTACGAAGCACCGTGTGGAAAAGAGCTGAAGAGCTTTAGAAAAGTTCATAAATTCATCAAGGCTACATCCAGTAATCTTCACATTGATTCTTTCTGCTTCGATGTCTTGGTTAAATGTCTTGATGAATTTGAAACGACTGTAAAGTGTTTTATTGAGGGGAAAGAATCTCATTTCCAAGCGGGATTTGCTAGCTTTAAGGTAAGTTCCCAATATAGCTAAAACAGAGAAAAAGAAGAGAAATTATTATTGTCAATTCAATAATATTCCACTTTAAGGATTTCTTACTGAAATCCTTATCAAATTTCGTATTGCCAGTAGAACGAGTCTCTGAATTTAAAATAATATCCTCGTCGTGTTCGTGATAAATTATTTTAAACTATGCAATGGACTTGTAATGAAATTTTGTTGTTTATTTCCTTTATTTGTGTTTGATCAGGATATTTCCGGTGGCCAAGAAGCTTCACAAATTCAGATAGTGAATGCAGTGGATAAAGTTCCACCAGCGTTGTTTTCTTACGCTTCTAAAACTATAGACGACACAGATTATATGCATCAACAAGGTGACGATGAGGCAAAGAAATTTCTATTTGGCTGTGACTGTGATGATGATTGCAAGGTTTGAATTTAATAAACTTGGAAACACTATTACATATATTTCATGTTTTATGTAATTTCAATATGTATAATATAATAAATAATAAATAATATATAATGAACAATAGTTATCTCTCTTGATTTCGTAATAATTGCAGGATGCGAAAATTTGTAGTTGTCAGCAGCTCACTGCCGAGAATAGACCCCAGAGAACAGATGACTTTATTGCAGAGGCAAACATTCCCATTGGCTACATTAACAAAAGACTAGAAAATTACTATGCTCCCGTCATTTACGAGTGTAACAAACTGTAAATACACGTATTTAATTCTCATTATGTATAATGAGGCAAATCTTTCATTTCAAATCTTTCTGTCGTTATATTGTCTTTTGTGTCTCATGTAAGGATGCAGCCAAGTCTTTTATTATTCTAGATGTAAGTGCAGTAAAGCTTGCTATAATCGAGTTGCTCAAAATGGATTCAAATGGCGTTTCCAAGTTTTTAAAACGGCTAAAAAGGGATACGCAATTCGGACAATGCAGGATATTCCGGAAGGTGCTTTTCTCTGTGTGTACACGGGGATTTTGATGGACAGTGTGCACGCCAATGAGGTTAGCAACCTAAAATATCATTTATTCCAGCAGATTTCATTAATTGAGAATTTATTATCGCCCTGCCTGTTAGCTTTCTTTAAATATGTGTACACACGTTTTTTATAGGAAGGGAAAACGAATGGTGACGAGTATTTGGCTAATTTGGACATGATTGAAAACTACGAACAACATTATAAAGCTGATTACGAGCCTTATGCCATCGAGCCGGAGTCTCGGGAAACTAAACAGGGTAAGTCAAGTATTTTTATTTTGCTTGGAGGAAATGCAGAGTTTCTTCAATCATAAAGAACCTTTTTAAGAATAAACAAAAGACAAACAAAATTCACCAGGTAAAAGGTCCACGTCTAGAGATGTTGAGAAGGATTTTTCGGGTCCGTTCAAGTCCGTTCGCTGTGATATGGAGGAACTTGAAATATCTTCAAAACCTCCAATCAAAAATTTGGCACGAAAGTCCACTCTCGGTCATCCACTCTGTCCCATGTGTAAGTAGAAATAATATTAATAATATAATGTGCTCAGAATCTATAAAATATGATATGATGTATCCAAACTCTCATTAGTCCGCACAAATACCATGTAATGAACGTATTTTTTATTGAATATTCAAGCTAATACAAAGAGGAAGCGTGACGCAAGTTTGGTCAGAGATAGTGATGATGATGATGATGCAATAACTACACTGCGAGCTCGACTGTTTGGACGTGACGAGGATATCTATGTGATTGATTCCAAACAAGTAGGGAATCTCAGCCGATACATGAACGTACGTTGTGTACAAAACAAATGCATTTCTCAAGAGTAAAGAACTTCATTGAATTTTGATTTACTGACTGTATATGTTCCTCAGCATTCCTGCCACCCAAACGTTCATGCCCAAAATGTCTTTGTAGGCACTCACGATTTGCGATTCCCGTCCGTTGCCTTTTTTGCTGCCGAGTTGATTAAGTGTAAGATTTTCAGATATTGCACTGTTAGTATGTAGTCAAATACTCTAACTTGTTCGTATACCTAGTATTCAACATTGTTTTCTTTAATTTAGGTGGAGTAGAGCTCACGTGGAACTACAATTATGTTGCAGGAAGTGTTCCTGACAAGGAGATTACGTGTAATTGTGGTGCTATTGAGTGCAAACGAAGACTTTTGTAATTTTTAAAGCATGTTGTTTCATTTATAGTAAGTTTGAGTTTGTCTTTTCACCGATCTCGGGTGTTTTGCACAAATTGTAGGTTAATTACTAACGAGAAGTGTACGTTTTTTTTTTTTTACATTCGAATTTTTCGGAATTTGATGTGTCTCGGCGGTTTTTGTTTTCGTTCGTTTGGGTAATAAGCCTTTGTGATAACATGACTGAATTGCTCAATGAAGTAGTGCAAAAAATTGCATAACTATTATTAATTATTGTTTTCATACTTTTGAGATTTTCTGTACTGCGTCGGACTTGGTGCAAAAATTAGTTGTGATACTGAACCAAGCGAATGCATTCTATACCTACTCGAATGCTAAGAGTCTAATCTAGCTCGTCATAGTAAAATGAAAAATATTACAACATTACTTAACGAAAGTACAAAGAAACAAAGAAAGAGATTGCTCCTGTATACTGTAGAATAGTCAATTGACTTTTGATATAAAGTTAGTATGTATACGGCAAGCGTATCATAATTTTTAATTCAGTACGGTAACCGTGATTTAATCTCCAAATGATTATTATTATATAAATATGTGTATAAACTTACTAAATTAAAGTAGTTACAAATTTGAGAAATTCGGAAGGTCCGTGTAAGAAAAGATGAAGTAGTAAGGTACAATCTGCATTCGTACAACTTTGTAATTTATTTAGTGTTTTGTAGAATCGAATGAATCATCTATCTACAATTACTAATTAATTTGATAGTCTGTTCCAGCAACTAATGTCGCTCCGGAATACGTGTGGATTCTGTGAAACCATACAAAAACAGGTTATTATTATATTATCAGTTGAAATTAGATGAATGAAATTTAAATTGTATACAATAAAATTATTCATAAATGATGATGATTGAAACGGGAACTCACGCTTTTGTATTCAAATTCTTGTCTGTCATGTAGAAGGTCAAATTGTTTAAAATCAGTTCCTTGGGTTGAGTCGTTGGCAAAGCTCCACCCCGTTTATAGTGTAAAATAAGAGTTGGCCTCTTGTCACTTGTCAAATCGAAATTCGTTGGGACTTCTAACCAATTTTCAAGAATATCTCCGCTTTCGATTTTTCCACTGTAGAATAATAATAATTAGTACTATTTAATTAATATAATATATATTACCAATTGATTTCAGATAGGAACTTCAAAAGGTTGCTGCTGCATCATAATCACATTAATTATATGCCTTACTCTGCTATGACAAATTTATCAGATAACGCGCCTTCCGTCGACCTGAACTGAACTGTTAATTTTCCATTAGTATTCTTTTGATTTTGAGAAATTTCTACTTCTGGACGGACCACTTGCACTGCAATGAAATATAGTTTTAATACAAGATTTAGATAAATGGCTTTTTGAGCTGGAATAGAAAAAGATATTATGTGCACGCTGAAAAAGGACAAAAAAAGGATGAGTTTGTATTATACAGCAAAAGGAACCGCTGCTGGCTGTATTCAAGTAGAAATTTCCTTGGGGAACGGAAGAGGACAACAATCTTTCGGATCCGTATCCAAGAAGGAAACAAGAGCTTGGCGATGAGCATGAGGAGTAGCAGTTACCCCTGTACAGTACACAGACAGATTAAATGTTTAAAAGACAAATCTAAATACGCTATAGAAGAAATCATTCGACATGCTGACATGTGTTAATGATTTTATATATATATTCATTCATAGTTTTTAATATTGCCAACTTTTTGTATTGGCTGTAATCTTGACAAGCGTAAGAAATGAAAGGACAAGTTGAGGTTAAAGATTCCACATAAAAGTCCACAACGCGAGCATGACTGCAAGCCCAAGTACTGATCGCCCCTATATACACACAATGAAATTGGAAATGAAAAGGTTACAAACAGCTCTATATACTTTCTCCCATTTAAAAAAACATGTAAAAATTGTATAGTTTATGTATACCATCGAAGTTTAGCACAATGAAATTGATAATTGATGTGACGAGATTGCCCAGTAAATCTAAAATAAAAATCATTATGATTAGTCATGCGGTTAATTGATCTTTGAAATGGATTTCCAAATGAAAGTATAGACTGACTTTCAACTTTTGGCTATTCTCAAAAATCCATTTGAAATCCGAAACTTGCCTTTACATCCTGGCTGGGCCTTTCCACCATTCGGAAAGATGTCCACATGTCCTATAGATTTTTGCATTCCCAAACCCAAACTTGAGTCTCCATTGGTATGAATAACTTCAACAAATTTGGCGTCACTTGGATCCAGACGAACCATTGCGTCAGCTCCATCAAAATATGGTGAAATTGGATCCATTGCTATATATATACATATTGGTATTTTTAAAAGTTGAATTGATGGAACTTTCAATCATAAAACTCTAATTAAACTACTAACAATAAGTATACGGATAAAAACCTGTGATGTGTGGAATTTGTCCTCCCATCCGACTTCCAGTGTAACCAGCCACATGAGCTCCGAGGGAATGTGCAATGATTTGAATATCTTCAATTTTTAATTGAGCTTTGTCATCTAAATAGTCGATCATTCGAGTGAGTTGAGCACCAACAAGACGGGCATTCGCCGTAGCGGACAAATATGGACTCCTCGCGCCAGGTGCCCAGTCAACAGCAATCACATTGATATCTTCCTATATAATATAATACAAATGCGTAAAGGGATCACTAGAGGACTGAAATGACTTTCACTCTTACTTTCACTTTGGGGAAGTGAAAGCAGCTATAGTTCAGATGCACAGTATAGATTGTTGTTTTTATATACCTGTGCAAGAAGACCTTGTCTAGCTTTGACAACCCATGGAGAAGTGTGACTGTCCGTGAAGCCATGAACTAAAAAGACAGTTCTTTTTGAGCTATCAAAAGAGGAAAACTCCAAGATGATGTCTTTATCGGGTAGAAGCTCATAGCCAGCTTGATCGTAGACATCATCCTGTCGTGTGAACAGAAGGAAACGAGTTCCAACTTCATATGGAGGCCTCGGAAGAGCTGACAATGGCCGAATAACTGATGTCCATGGACTTGCCGTGTCAAAACAACCCAGTTTATCGTAACACACCTGTACACCATTAAGTACAACCATAGTAATTGTTTTTTTATTACTTACACTGTTTTCCCAAATTCCAAAAAAAAATGGATAGTAAAGTTTGAACAGCATTTTTTGTACCTCATTTGAGTCAACTGCACTCCTGGCTACATGAGCTACATGACCTATAGACATAAACAACCAATAGAATTTTATAGAATATTCCATAAGCTGAGGTTTGGCTTCAATAATTCCTTCGTATCCTCAAATACTTAATTAAACATACCGTGCGCAGTAGCTAATAAAATGCAGGCGGAAATGGCTACAAGGAATTTCATTGTAAAGAATTTTCACAGTGCGAAAAGTTGCTAGTAAGTTAGGTGTTTAAATAAAAGTTCACACTCAAAACTAAATACTTTGCAAAACAGAAAATCTATCTAGCAACGAATTTAAATTGTAACTTTTACAGAAAATATGACAATAGATATAGAAGAAGGGAGGGAGAAACGTCCTTTGACGTATTTAAACTTGCTATTGGAAATAAAGTCCGAAACGAACTGACCATAATAGCAATAATATTCCTTATCATTCAATCAGTTGTTCCGTTAATTTCAAGTGTTTCTCTCTCTCTCTCTCTCTCTTTCTCAATAGTGAGTGAGAGTGAATATATGATCATGACTCGCAGTTCAAGTTGGTTTTTCATTCTGATGTATTCGTCACAATCATCACATATTTTGCGCGCAGTTTCTCTTTCATCTTGACCGGTATATTGGTAAATATATAGACAAATTCTCATTTTGACTTATTGTCGTCCACTGGACAGCATACAGTCTATGTATACCTAGTAGGTATTACCTACATATATATACCTACGTGAACACTTTGAGAAAAACAGAGTCGGAATGTGAAGTGCGAATGCTTATCTGTATTGGCTATATATTGACTCAATTCAAATTGGATGATTAAAATAAAATGTTCAATTACTCTCTGGTCAAGTTTGTAAAATTATCGAGTGTAAAGTTTGAGTAGGTACGCCATTTGCCTCAGGTGTTGTTGATTAATGATTTGTTTTGTATTAGGTATGATTACTTTATTTATTTATTTATAAGCAAATACCCCACAGATATATCATATGTGAATATGATATAGGAAGTGGACTTTCCAACTACTTCCAAAATTAACCCTGTTTCTGTCCACAGTATGCAAATTACGTCGTGTATGTAATCAGTATTTATCTTGCTACAGTGGACATCGTAGTTGTTCATCATGGAAATATATACGCAGCCTATACATAGCAGAGCAATTAGCCTTGAAAACTTTGTTGAATATATGATGTAATCACACTTGATTTTACTTGATTTTAGAAATGATCAAGATTGACAGGTGAATTCAAGAAAATGAATTCAGTTTTTTATGGAGTCAACGTAATTCGTCGACTCAATTCATTTTTCATTTCAATTAGATTTACTTATAGACGAAGGTGGGGCAAAAGTGACCCACAAAGTTCTTTGTTTATTGACAGAGTTTGAATTGGCAAATATTAATGGTGCATAGGTTATTCGAAAGTTCATTTCATTATGTGTTGAAATTAATAATTGTTTTACGTTAATTAAACCTAAATGTATTATATAATGACGTTTTTCAAAACGCTTCCAAAACGGATATGCGGGGCAAAATTGACCCACGGGCGGGGCAAAATTGACCCACGGGCGGGGCAAAAATGACCCACCTTTGAAAGCGTACAACTCACAGCGTTTTCGTCGTGATAAAATGCACAAATGGGACAAAGTGGTTTTATAGAATCCGAGAAGTCTTTGCAGCTTTATGAATAGTTTAGGCAATAATTTATTTACAATTACGAATAAAAATATGAGCGACACTGGCTATTCATTATGACTGGAGTACAAATCAAATCACATACAAATCAAGTTGTAAGACTTAAAAAATGCATCGGTTTTCACGTTGGGATTTAGTTTTTTTGGAAAAAAAATTTCCGCTTCTTTGTCGATTTTGTCTGGTAACGCTCCTGCAATTCATTCAAAACTTCAGGAGAGGTCAGAATTGTTG
>JAIUND010004058.1:0-13345 GCA_034699125.1 Gisinianus flammeolus | reverse complement strand
GATTGTGAACTTCGTTAACCGTCCGAAAGTCCGATAGATTTTTCCGATCGTCGACTATCCGATTCTTTTTGTACGGGATATATTTGATGATATGAATTGAGAATATGTATATCTGTAGATGAGTGAGAAGAGTGAAAAAAAACGGGTAATACAAACTTACACTTACCTTCCACGAGGGCATTTGGATTCCATGGGATCCATCTGGTCCACCCCTCTCCGCCAGGGTTTTTGCAGATGAGCTGGTTGCTCCATAATTTTGCATTTGTCCACTAAGAATCTTCTGAGTATACGAACTTCCAGCCTGATATGCAGAGCAGCTCAGTTTCATCTTTCTTGCTAATGGAAAAGCAGAGAACAGAACAATCAAATATTAAATTAATCATCCGATTCTATGAAATGTAAACGTACTTTATTGGTTTTGCTTCGTACAAATCCTTATGATTAATAATCATCTAAACTTTCACTAGAGAAAATATAATAAAGGGATTTTTGGAATTGAAAATGATTGATTCAAATTTCCTAGAATTACTAGAGAGAGAATTGAATTGACTTTCCCTACAATTTCATTACACATATTGACATATCCGAATTTAAGCGTTCTGCTCGCTCTCGGAGACGAATTCAAAAATTGAGGAAAGCCAAAATACAAAATTCTGTTACTTGGACTTGTTCAAGGGGGAAACCACCACACATCCATTGTGTATAATTGAAATCCGTATGAAATGACAGAGAGACGTAGACAGTTTGTTCATGTAGGTACAGAAAATGGTGAAACACAGAGATAGCGCTAAACCCTGATTGTGAGTGAAATGTTGGCCGGTGGCCTTGGACTCGTCACATTTGAATCAAATTATCGAACGAATGTCAATGGTGTACTAAGGATTCATTAGAACGTGCGTACGTGGGTGGGAAATGGAACAGCATGTCAAATGTCGAATGTCCATGTCCATGTACATGAATCCCACTTTCACTCCAACTTTCACGTTGGAGTTAGACCCATTTGGAACTTTCAATCATCATGTACAGTTTATTATACGTTCTCTCTACATTTAATTCAATTTCATTATTCCGTTTCCCAAATACACAAAAAGGGGGGGGGGGCAAATATCCTTGCCTGGATTTCCTCAAGACTTTTGATCCAGCTCAAAACTACATGAAGACGAATTACTACAGCTAAAAAAAACTCTTTCACTCGGTTGACGAGGGAAATATTCAAATTAAAAAACCTTTAGTTGGAACTTGGAATTATTCAACGACTAATTGAGAGATGAGGATAAAAATGTGACACTCGATTTCCTTAAGCCCCCAGCATTTAATTCGAATTCAAAAGTCGAGTATCCGAGTATTAAATATTTACTCATTCCCATGTGTCCATGCAAGGTTTTCATGTGATCATTGTGTTTCCACTTTCCACGTATGCTTGTCTCGAGTGTCTGCGAGTAATTTGCAATGTGGGAAATCCCTCCCCGACTTGACTTTGACTTTATATGAAAAAAACTCATGAGGGACGGACTTTCATCTGGATTTCGTAAACATTCTTTTAAGTTCCCTGTCATTTCCCTTTCATTCGACTGGAGTTTGGAGTGGAATATTGTACACTAAATACAAAATACGGATACAAAATATAATGCATTTGGACACATGATTTGGACTTGTCTTTCACTCCAGCTCACTGACTACAGGGCATTAATAATAGGATGTGGAAACGAGCCCCAATTTCAAACAAATATCCGCATGAGTGCCCCAAATACAAATATAAATACGAATAAACACATATGGAAAATAGGCTAGAAAATAATAATATGAACAATTCCAATATAACATTTATCTAATAGCACACAAAACCAGATTTCTTGCATTTCCCAGTATTTTCTAGTATTTCACTAGTTAATTTATGAGAGTTTTATGTTAATCTCGAATGAAATTTATGTGGCTCGTAGCAAGGCTCAAGGCCAACAAGCAAGACATCTAAATTCCAAAATTGGTCAAATGTAGAAATGAGATTCGGTTTTTTTGGCGTGATCCTTGAACAGACTCAGCTGTGATCCTAGATTACTGATAGAAATCCCGATAGAATATTCAAAGCACACAAGAGAGAGATCTGTGAACTCGAATACTGCAAGGAAATCCTAGCTAATTTTAAATGTATCAAAAACTAAATAAATGGAGTAGGATTTCTAACAGATCCTGCTACAGTTTTAACTCGACCTAGAAACTGCGATGGGAAATTCTGGTCTGGCTCTATCCAATCAAATCAAGATGAAGATGAAGACATGTATATACAATAACTACACTATACAAATGATTCGTGTACAGTCTAGACTCGCCAGGACTTTCTTGCTGATACAAGATGAGCTCAAAGTTCAGAGCCACATGCAGACCGAGTTCTATAGTTGGATGTTGGAGCTGACGTCATTACAAATTGAGTAAATTCTGGGACAGGAATGGAAAATGTGAGTTGGATTGTTCAGAGAGGCGGAAGGAGAGAGACTAGTTGTCGCCAAGTTGAATTGAGAGAGTGTCCACGATGATAATTGATGTTTTGAGCCCAACCCCCAGAAACATCAACCTTGTCCTCACACGCAACACTTCCACTGCCCGAATTCATCCAAACATGTCCAACGCTCGAGTTTGACCCTCTTTATTTATATTTCCAATGGAGTTACTTAAAATTCTTGCCAATTCCTTACAGACATATTCAAAAAAAGTGAGATGATTTTTCTTTTCAATTTTTGTAAAAAAAATTCACAATTTGTTTGAGAATACCAAAGAAATTTGACTGTAGAGAGAAAGTATGGGGAAGTTGGAGTATAAAGAATCAAATGTATTTTCTGGTGAATAACGAATGTGTCTTCTTTCCTTTTTTCTCCCGTGGGGAAAGAAGACAAAAAAAGAAAGTAGCGACTGCTTCTTCATTTGAAATAAAATGTATTTCTGTATGAGGGAATGAAAATACAGAGAGAAAGAAAGAAAGAAAGAAAGAGAGAGAGAAAGAGTTTGAAAGAAAGGAAAATGTTGTGTTGGGGAGAATGAGGATGATCGTCTTGATTTATGAGGATAATCGAAAAATGTTGCTAGAAATTCAGATGGCCAGTCGAGACACGAACATGAAACAACTTTTTGGTTTCGCTCCGTCTCGTCTTTTTCGTGAAAATTTGAGAAATTTGAGAAATTTGAGAAATTTGAGAAATTTGAGAAATTTGAGAGTACAGATCCATGTATTAAAAGAGAACGAGGAGTAAAAAATGGACTAAATCCAAATATGAGATTAGCCTCGTAAGTGTGAGTTGAATGGACATTACAGTGTGAGAATATCGAATATCTCGTATTGTGTTTGCAGTATATACTGAAAAAGGAAAGTAACATGTATTGTCTATTTTTATTGTTGTAAAAAGGTAAATATATACAGCCTTTCTTTTGTCCTGCTTTCTCTTTCTCTTATTCTGCCTCTGTTCAAATTCTACATTTCAATCTTCATCTTGCTATCCGTTTGAAAGTTTCGTCTTCATCTCCCACATTCCCTTTGTGAAACCAAAGAGAAAGTGAGGACGAACACAGCTTTGGGCTTACTCTTTCTTTTCTTTTCTCTCTCTCTCTCTCTCTCTATTTCTCTTTCTCTTCTTACTTACTCCGTTTCCATTCTCACACTGCACACACTTGAACTGACTTGTATTTTCTAAAACTTTTCCCCTCTTACTTTCACTCCTCGTACTTTCCCCATGAAAGTTTTTGCTAGGAAAATGTTATTCTTGTTCTTTGCAAATTAGACGATCGTACGTGTGCACGGTATAAATATTGAATTAAAATTAAAATAAGCAAGTTTTTGTGTGTACATAAAAAAGTGTGGGGTAAAAATATAGCTACAGGTAAAACATTACGGGAGGAATTTTTTATTTATGACTTTATGAGGCTTCAATGTAATCACAAAAGGTAGCCGCAACTACCAAATTGATAAAAGTAATTGTGTGCAAGGTAAAAACCAGAATTTGAAATTTGGAGGATAAATGTAATTGTCGTCCGTATGGTAAATGAAATAAATATCTGCCTTTTAAAAAATGTTTTCACCTTTCCTCCCCATTGGATTCTCGATAAAGGACTGACTTTGTGAATTACTGTACAGAAATGGCTTGTTCCACTCCACAACGTCTACGCACCATAATAAAATTAATGTTCAGTGGTCAATTTGCGTGGAAAGTTTACCAAAGTGGATGGGGGAAAGTACAAAGTTGTGAGTAATAAGTACGAGTTGAAAATGGATGTAAAGGGAGAGCAAGAGAGAAAGAGAGAGAGGGAAAGAGGGAAAGTCGGCCTGACAAAGCAAGTTTAATGGTTTATGGTTTAATGGGTTAGTATTTTCAGTAGTTCAACTTCTCCTTTTTTTAATTCTCGATTCTTATCCCATAAAATAAAACGTACGATATATACATTTTTCTAGTGGGAAATGAAACGACTCATTTCTCCACAGTCACAGCACATGATGTTCCCCAAATGAAAGATGAAGACACAAAGCAGATGGAACGAGAGGAGAAAACTCGGGTTCATCCACTAAAAATGTGTAAAAGGGGAAAGAAAGTACATAGAGTTGTTAGGTATATATATATATATTTATATATCGTATTCAAACAAACATACGATATATAGCGCATGTATGGAAAACCCTTTTATAATATACTTTTTTAAGTAGTACGCACCACTAGGTATTTATATAGATAGACTTGAGAGAGGAAATGCTCACGGAAGCAATGAGGAAAACTTTCTTTCTCTTTCATTTTTACTTCCACCCTCCTTTTGAAGCCCCTCAAAAAAACTATTTTGTCTGCTCATCTTTTTGTAAGAGAACGCACGAGTTCCTCTTGGTAACTCCTACACACATACACACACACACGCACTTATATCAAATTAAATTTCCCATGATTCTCAGAAATGAACGGAGTCAGGGAGTTTTTCAAGAAGAGTCCAGGAAATAAAATGTCTTTTACGCAAAAAAACGCACAAAACACTCCAACGACAATAAAATGTATACATTTGGCAATAAAAGGATGGCTACAAATGTGTCAAGAGTCATACCTACATAATTACATGCAAGGATTAGTCATTTATTATATCGCATCGGATCTGGAATTCCCTTTCAACAACTCCACAAAAATTCAAAGGACAAATCCGAATGTTTGTGGAAAAGTTTAACAGACGGGGTTTTCTTAATTTTTCAAAATAAAGATCAATTGTATTTGTATAACAATTTGACTTGGTCCCATCGGTTTTCTATTTGTATGGCATTTTTGTTATGTATTTTCTCATAGATCAGTAGTAAACAAAAAACAAAGGCAATACTGAACATGGCAAAGGAACACAAGGACTTGAACGTGTGTACTGTAATAGTGTAGGAACTAATTGGATGTAAACCCGGAGCGTTAGTGCTCCGTGTGAGTGAAGCTTAAATAGTTTAACTAGGGTCAAAGTTGGATATGATGCTCGACATATTAATCGTAAATATATATATACGGAAGGAGCTTCCTCCGCTTCTCTTCTCCATCTTGTCTTGTTCTCAGTTCTAGTTTGTTGTTGGGTTGTAGTTTGGAGAGAGAGTGGAATTGTTCAATTGAGCCTTCGGCCTTAAAACACTAAACTGAATGAATCAGGAAGTCTTAGATATGAGAAGGTCTCTCCTCCAACACACATTGTGTAATCCAACCAACCTCTCCACTCCACGATTCACCTACGCTCAAGACAAAAGACAAGACGAAACAAAATTATTGCAGAGGAAATAATTCCCGAGTTTCACCAGACTTTCCTTCCTCCTCTCCTCAATGATGCATCCCCCCACAGAGCCTACATCTTCATCTTGTTCCCTCAACATACTTAAGACTTGTGAGAAAAAGAAAAGAATTGGTAAAAGAAAAAAACTGTGCGTGTAAGATTAGTTATTAGTATGACTGTGAGGAGTGTGGAAAGTGGAAAAGTTGTGGACAGGAAGTGAGGGTTTATCGGTAAGTGGAGAGAAGATCCAAAAAGGATTTGCTCTTGTCATGCCTTGTTCGATTCCTTGTCGTTAAGGAAGACACAGAGGGAAAGTGGAAGACAACTGGGATATTGGTATTGGTGTTGGTCTACACTCAAAACAAAAAAAAAAAAACCTGGGAGAAAGGATGAGAAAGATGGGGAACAACAAGAAGTGAGGATCTCAGATGAGTTGAGTTGTGTTGTCAACTTGCTGTAGAAAAGAACAAGAAAGGGAAATTCATTAGACTGCTCTCTCGTTCAAGGATCTAGTCCAAAGTATCTGTATTACTCTCGCTTTTCTATTACCCCACTTTAGACTTTCTCCGTTCTCCTTTCACTTTCCAAACTCTCCCCATACAGTCAGTGTGTACATATTCAGTAGTGCCTTTCTCTCTCTCTCTCTCTGTCTCTTGTTTTCTCTCATACTGCCATTGCAATCTCATTCTATTGGAGGCAATCTATTATTGTTGAACAGAGTAGTCGGATGTGCTTGGACTCTTTTTTTTTTTGTCTCGCTCGCGTACCGTCCGTGCGCATAAAATTCACATTAGATGAGAATTCACATTTATAATGCAGATGCTGGAGAGCCACAAACATAATCTTTGTGTGTCTGTCTGCGATACGATACGATGCGATACGATACGAATTTAGAGAGGAATACGAAAGAAATAGAGAGAAAAGGATCCGTGTACAAAGTCCACACGGAACTGAAAAAAAGGAAACAGATAACAACATCAAATTCAAATCGTTTCAGCTTAAATGCCCATTCTTTCCTCTCTCGCTCTCTCTTTCTCTCTATTCTCTTCAGTAGTCTCTCACACTATGGATATTGATATGCATCTGGCATTCCTTTTGCCCTCTCTCTCTCCTTTTTTTTCTCTGTATCTCCTGTAAATAAATTATTGTCTGTTTGTTTCGAGGGCTATTTCTATTTCTCGCGTCCCTTTTTTTAAACACAATACAATTTCCGTAATAGCATTGAACACGAGGAAATTAAATTACAAAATACATTACAAATTCTCAATTTCCATCTCCAAGGACGTACAAAACTCTTCAAAAAACTTCATTTTGAATTTTTTTAAATTCCTAGTAAAACAACAAAATCGGTTTATGTAGCTCCCTTTTTGTTTATTTACAAGGGAAATGACAATCAAACCAAATTTGTTTTGGATGTGAATGCATATACAAAACTTGAAAAAGTAATTTTGAGGATGGCGGTGAAATTTTCTGTATTGTACAATTTTGGAAATTACAATAATGGGAATTAAAGAAAATAAATCAGAAGTTAAGGAAGCAATAAGGTAATTGAGACAGAGTCCGGAGATTTTTGAACAAACCAGTTTCATACAGTAAACAAATTGTGTGTGTTGTCTACTGATAAAATATAGAAAGGGTGGAAGATGGAGGGGGAACGATTGAGCAATACAATTCAAAGATGAGTCCCTTTCCTCATCAAGAATTAAAATGAGGAATGAAAGTTGTTGGGACAGGGAATAACTCGAGATGAGCATGTGAACAAGGAGGAAAAGAGGAGTCATAAGTTATGAGTTATGAAATAAAGTGGGACACGGACAAGACAAAGGGAAATATTTACTCAAGTTTCCGAGTCTATTTGTAAAACGTCTGTGTGTCTTTTCCATAAACAAAATCCACTTTCACTTCCACTTCCACAAAAACACTGAAAGATAAATAACATAAAAAGCAGGCTGAGTTTGACTATTTCCCTCTCTCTCTCTGTCTCTCTTTCTCTCTCCTTCTCATCGTCAGTTTGACCTTTACTTTCCCCGTAGTCTTCAACTAATTCGTTTAGTATCTTTTTTCTTGTACATATGATAAAGTAAACATGAGATGAGGAGGAGGGAAACATATTGATGATCCGATGGTGAAACTAAGATATGAGTGAAATTCTTATTCCTTTGGAGTTTGTCACTTTGACCCAGTTCCAACTTCCATCCTCTCAATTTACAACTCAGCGTCAGTTTCCCTTTTTGGTTTCTCTCGTCCATGTAGACGACGGAGACACCTGAAAGAGAATCCGTACGAGGAGAATCCAGAATATAAAGAGAGAGAGAGAGAGTGGGGGATGTGGAGCGTGTGAGTCTCAAAAGTTTTCAATTGATTGTGGAGACTTGTCGTGGACGACACACGTTGAGATGGGGGAACAGACTGCGATCGAGATAAAGATAAAGATAAAGATGGCGATGAGGTTGGATAATAGGAAACTTGTTATACAATCCACCGTCTCTTATTGATTCAAAGAGTCCTCACTCTTTTTCTCACTCTCACTGTCTTTCTCTTTCTCATTTTCACTCTCATCTTTAGCTCTAGCTAATTCTGGGGAAAGTGAAAACGAAAGAGAGAGAGAGCGAGAGACAGATAGAGACTTTTCTTGGGGATGGTGAAAGGTAAGCTCTTCTGTTCCTTTTCCCACGGAAGATTGATAGCCGTAAGTATTCCGCGTACAGATTTGAAGAATCTTTAAGCAAATGCCGTGTGCTCACTCGGCTAGGCGGTGAAAATTTGGTAATCGAAAGTAAGTTCCAACCTGTCACACCTCCGTATGAGTCTTTAATCCGTATGAGTACAGTAAAAATTCAAATTTCATTTCAAATCATTCTCCCGTTAGTTTTTCCAACTGACTCTTCCACATCTACAATCTCCACACAACGTCGTTTGTTTCTACGTCGTTGTCGTCTCTTTCTCCAAGGTTCCCATGTGAGGATTTTCCAGAGTAAGTTTTAATTTTTAATCACACGAACACGAAGGGTGAGGACAGCAGTAAAAAATCCTTTAGATGGATTTAAGTTGATAAGTAGTTCCCATCTCTGGTGTGTAAACGTAACTCGATTATGTCACAGCTCATAAGCATAATATTGACTGGAGCTAAAGGATTTGGACGTCGTTGAGAGGGGAAATTCACTACGGGAATTCAAACTCCTCTTTTCTTTATTTTTTTGACTTTTTTTTTCGTTTTCCGATGCGAAAGGTTCTAAGTGTAATTTAATTGAGGAGTTGCCGTTTAGTTCTTTGTTTTTAAACTCTGCATTTTTTTGTAATTAAAAACATCTAGCATTTGTGGTGATGAAGAAGAAATGAGAACAAAAGATCCTTTTTTTTAGTGTATGAAAATCAAATGGGTCTAGTTTTAATGGCTGGTCTAAATCCTACTGAACTTTTAACTACACAAACTTTGGCAGTCTGAATTTTAAATCTCATTAGTGAAAGTTTGGTGTTAAACCCAAAACGACTGGTGTCTGGTATTCTAGCGAGATCTAAACAAAGTAGTGCCGACGTTCAAGCTGTAAACTTGGTAGGTACAGAAGGTAAAGAAAGTCTGCATAATCTATTGTGTGTGAATTGTTTTCAATATTATCTTAACATTTTCGTATTACATTTAAGGCAGTCAATGTGGTTCATTAGCATTGATTGTGGCTGTGAAAAATGGTGTTCAGAAAACTGTTCTCCTTGCAAAAAACGGATGGTCTCTAAGTTTTTTCCATTTCGGTCAGGATTTGAGAACAACATTTTCATGTGATTTGTATGAATCAAGGGCTAATGAGCTCATTGGAAACTTCCGAAACAAGCAGTTTTTTTCTCAATTTCAAGATGTTGGCTAAAAGTGGAAAAGACACAGTGTGAATTCTTATACTTTTGGAGCATTGGACTAGATTCAAGATCAAAAATGCATGGAAGGATGTAAAAATATAGAGACAGTTTCCCCTGTTATGGAAGAATGAAATTTTGGCTTTTAAATGTTTCTTTAAAGTTTTTTGTGGCCCATTTTCTTTCTTCTTTATTTGGGTCAATCAACTGAGATTTGAACTACTTATGGAGGACAGGAGCTGACGAATGACGCCTCGCATTTCCTTTTGTTGTCATAACTTGTAACACTCAGACCCTGTGCAAACATGAGAGCTTTCTCTTCAACTTTCTCTCTCTCTCTTTGCTTTGACTCCACTCGACAAACTTCCGCTCTTTTATTCTCTATTGAAATGTTGACTCACAATGTAACAAAATATCCTTTATCAACTACAATTAGCATGTTCTTTTGTTCCTCCCTCAAGCCCTTCTCCATCCCCACAAAGAAACACGTAGTGAGTGCTGCATTCTTTCATTTTCTGGTCGTCAACGGAGTTTCTAACGATAATACAAAAAAAACCTCTTCAACTCAAGTCAAACTCAAGTCAAGATTTTTTTTACACAAGCCCGCACTTGCAGAAACATTGAAAACGGAATAAATTCCAAATATTTTTGCAAACTGCTAGAAATGAAATGTTGGTTTAGTTCCAAAGATAATGGCGCTGCAATGGCGCTATAATTTTAAGATTTATTTATTTCCACTAACAAAAAACCGGTCTCACAAGCTTTGGAAAAGGTAGGTAGGGAAATCCGGTCAATTTACGTGTGATTCAACATTCATCATGGAAGGATTCTACTTTCTACTCTCGACTGTCGAGTGGGAATTGAAGATAAGATGTTTCCTGGAGCTCGAGTGCGTGCATTCCTCTTCTCGATTCCTATTTACCATGTGCTCATCGTATTTATTATTTACATCCGCTGTCGAGTGAGAAGTGAGAGAAGAATCCCCCATTTTGTGGTCAATCCTAAAACTGTGAGGGGGAGTAGAAAACCAAATTTACAATTTTAGAGAATCCTCAATTCTAAATATCCTAAATACAGTACATTAGAAAAACACAATTTTCTGGATAAAGAAAAATAAGGATTGAGCAAATATTTTATTTTGTAATCGAGAGATGTGTAAAAATATTCATCGCGAGCACGAAGAACATAATAAGCTCCATTTATTGATTTTTCTATTTAGCTTTCTCTCAAGTAGACCCTTCAAAATTCACGGAAGGAAATCAAGCTCAATTTATTTCAATGACAACATCAAGACACACTAAAAAATATCGAAATTATATGAATTTCCTCAAGATTGAACGCACACAGTTGCACGAAAATAAGCCCAAAACGCCCAGGTCAACGCTCAACTGCAATTGGTCATGCATGGATATAAATATATGAACAAGGTTTCCACGTTGTTTTCATGTCAAAATTCCCTGCAACATCCGATCCATAGAAATCATGGAGAAATAAATGAGAATTCTTGAATACTCAGAAAACTGTACTTTAAACTATTTCTTGGATTCTATTCAATCCAAAGGAAATATCCAAACGTGAGCGGACCACCCACGTCTTTAGAATAATCTGAACAAAAACCTTTGGAAACAAAGAAAAGAGAGGGAGGAGAGGAACGCAGGAAATGGTTGAAGAGAGGACAGATGAATAAAAATACCGTTGCATTCGTTTAAATTGAAAGATTTGTGGCCGTGTTTTCTCAATCCAAATTCGAATTCGAATTCAAGCTGGTTTCCTTTCACGTCTTTCATCCACATTTCCGCTCATTTTCACTTCACCCCCCCCCCCCCCAATTTCAAGTGTAAACGGAAGGACGTTGCACTTACGACGGAAGACAGTTCCATAGATGTAAAGGAAATGGCAATACTCATGTAAAAAAAAACCTAAAGAAAAGGAAAACTTGGAATTGACAACAAAAAAATAGAAAATACAGAAAGTGTAGTTCACATGCAGGTACAGAGTGAAAGCTTGAAAAGTTGTGTGGACTTGTCACCATCCACAATTTACTGCTTTCACCATGGTGAAAGAGCTAAAAGACTCGAGGCCAAATACAGACGATAAGAGAGAGAGAGAGAAATCAGAGGCTTTATTTGTATTTTTCTTGGTGCATTGCCGGCTGTGTAGATGATGTGTAGTTTGTATTGGTATTTCTCAGTTTTATACAGTGTCCATACAGACGGACATGGACGGTAAAACGCAGTTAAAGATCGAGACCTTGGATAGAATCTATTGGAATGATGATAATAATTGTATACTGTCTCAGACTTCTGAATAAAATTACCTGGCATTATCATAAAGAAGTTTGTGTAGACGAAGACGGAACATGGGAAATCTCTTAGGAACTTTCTCCCCTTCATTCCATATCTATGTGAGCTATATGAAATATATGACGAGAACTATCTGTAGAACATTGGTGAGGGCAGATACGTTAATGGCATGAAATACTTTTTATTCCCCATGACTTTCCCTTTGTTGTATATTTTCTCTAGCCGAGTTTCAGATGATTCCGTTATTGATTTAGTCTTTTCCTCTCTCTCTCTCTTCCCCACTCATCTCTCTCTTTCTCTCTCTCTCTCGCTCTTTCTCTGTGAAAAACCATTTGGGTTTTTGGTACAGACTACAGATTTGAGCTCAAGTAGATCGTACACTTTTACTCTATTGACTTTCCTCTTCATCTCAAGTCCTTAGACTTGGATTTCCTGAAAACATAACCAATTCAAGAAAAAAAAAAAAATTGGCTACGAACATCCATTTTCTCTGTTTTCTATTTATCCTAATAAATTTCTTCGAGCCATAAAACTATAGATACGAGAGGAGAGACGAGGAAAAGAGAGTGAGAGAGAGAAACAATGTGATCAAGTGGAGAAAGTGGTCAGAAGAGAAAGGACGAGAACTCCCCACTTTTATGAAATGAATATGAACGAGAAATAAACTGGGCCATTGAATTCAAATCAGCTCGAGTGGTTTTTCCCATGCTCTCACTTTCTCTCTCTCAACAACAAATCTATTTGGCCAAAACTGTAAAACCTTCATCACTTCCCATTTGTTCAAATCCGTAATGAGTCGTTACACATACTTTATGATGCGAACAACTTCAACTTATGAGCTTTGAGATTCGTTTATTTTAAGTATTCCAAAATGTTTTGGTACTTTTACATCGTTTTCCGAATCTTAAGATGAATTCATCTTTTAGCTCTCAAACACAAAGGGAATTGAATTGGGCAGCCAATTCAGAATCGTACTACCAAAAATGTGAGATTTGAATTTGAATATCATTTTGAATATCTACAACAAGTGTGACGTCCTGTCATGCTTTTGATGCTCGAATGTAAGTTGTCAAAGAAGAAGAAGAAAGTCAAAAGAAAATCGATATGGTTTTTTAAGTGGAGATATCACTCCTTCTCTGGCTCAACTGAGTTTCTATTCATTTCCTACCTACTACCTTTTGAGTCTACCATTTCCTTTGTACTTTTGAGTCTGACTCTCTTGAAAAAGAAAGAAAAATCTCTTAGTCGTTTGCTCCTCAAGTCCTATTTTGTCTCTCTAAAAGTATTGCTAAATGATTTTTTTTCTTCAAATATACTCATGTGCTCATTTTTTCCCTGTCTTTTCTTTTTCTTTTTTATACATAGTATGTGTCCACTAATTCAGACACACTTTGCTTTCGTATTTCAGTTTGCTCAATGTTGATGTAGGAACAAAAGTA
>JAIUND010004057.1:0-13349 GCA_034699125.1 Gisinianus flammeolus | reverse complement strand
TAATTTACTTACAAAATTCTTGTCAACTTCCTTCAAATCCATTAAATATCCCGAATGACCCGGAAGAGTCAGAGAGCAAGGTTTAATTTTTGGTAGGGATTTTCCACTCCAGAAATTAGGACGAACTTCGGACACTTTCTTCGCACGACAAAAATTACAACCTACTCCTACTCCATGGCGAATCAGACACTCTCCAATTAATTGTCCAACTCCGTTGCATACCATATCTTTTGAAGCTTTTTTCACCGACTTCACGCACGTCCAGCACAGTTCCCAGTCACTATCAAAATGGCTTGAACATCTACTAGTACAGGCAATGCAACCAGGAAGTCCTGGTGCTAGTTGTTGTAATATAAAAAAATTCAATTTCTGTACATTATCATGATTATCTGTAGAACAAATGATAATAATTAGAGTCATTACAAATAGCACTTACCTTAACAGTAAGTTCCTTCTTGTCATATGAGACAGTAAGAGATGAAACCAAGCTTTGACTTTTTTTCCCTTCTCCGTCTTCATCCCCATTATTCATGACAATCCTTACCGAATTTCTATAAAAATATTTAGTAGTTTGAAATGATGCGATAAATAAATACATGCGATATAATTATTTGATTACTACTAAATAATTAAAATACTTACGGATTTGTACTCAAGTTTCCATTTCTCAACTCGTTCCCAAGCGGGTAAATCTTTCAAGATTTTATTTCGGAGTTCCTTCTCTTCTTTTTTCGTACTTAATGGAACTGCTGGAGATAGATTAATAGATGAAGATGGACCACCACTATCTTCTGTATCACTCTCCATTATTATAAAATTAATCCTATTCTAGAATATAAGAAAATAATAATAATATCATCACAAAAGTCCTCGCTTTTTATTGAATTTTTTTGTCTCTTGCTACAAATTTAAATTCACCCCTCTCCCTCCCCTCTCGACTGAACGTTTCTGAAACTTTCATGCTCCTTATAATTCGTACAGTAAACGTTTTGCAATATCTCTCTTTGCTTCATACCTCTTTGCCTAATCAGTGATAATAATAATAAACTTTCTTTCCTTTGTGTTTAGACTCCTTCCAATACAATATCTCTCTTGTGTTGGTCTTCCTCCGTTTTTATGCTGGGGTATGTTAACATCCACTTAAGTAACAAAACAGTATTTCTCTGGAATATTTGTGAAAGTTTCATTGTGATAATTTTTTCTTTGATGTATGTTGCATAGAATACCCATGGATTGGCTTTGATGGGGAATTAAAAACATGGCTGTTCCTACCCGATATAGATGCCCCGCCATTAGCCTCGAGATTAATTCGTAAGTCCCAACATATTCACTTTTTTGGCGTAATATTATTAAGTTTTTATTGAAAAAAGATCCTTATTGACTGATGTCATTATTTTTCAGCTGACTTTTTCCTACTACTCTTTGCCTGTCATCAGCAGGTAGTTTTTCGTGTAGAAAAGACTTTCCGCGATGAAGAATTTTCTGGAGGAAGTAATCGAGAAATTATCGAGTTAAATGTCCCTCAATTCCTTAATCCGACACCGGATTTTCTCACATACAGAAAGTTAGAATTGAAATTTTATTTGAAAATACGAAAATTTTCCGACGTGAATAATGTGCGTACATGTATATAATACTAATTTTTCATGTTTTTATGAAAATGTATCTATATAGATCTTGGTTGGATCTCATAAAACGATGCATCTTATTGTCGTTTTTCTGGCTCACACTAGCTATAATATTTCTGACTGGAACCAATCGTGTTAATCTATTTGCATTAGGGTACCTTGTAGGTATGTATATTACTGAAACAGTTAAAACAACCTTAAAATGAATCTACTCTATTCCAGAATTATTTTAATAATACGAATTTTATCTATCTTGTAGGATCCTTCACATTTTTATGGGAAGGCAATGAATTTTATCTTCGGTCAAGAAAGTCTATCATTAAGCGGTTAGTGTCAAAATTGCTTCACAGGAATATATGAACTTTTTGTAAAATGAAAGAAACTACAATCATTCTTTATTTATGTTTAGGTGGAACTATCTTGTAGCGTATAACGTTGGAGTAATATTTTGTAAATCACTTCTTCAGCTTGTTGGATGTGTCTTTTTATCACAATTGCAGTACAAATTTTGCTGGTTCGTCCAGCTCTTCGGTATAGCGTGTTTAAATAAGGTAAACCCAAGAAAATGACCATTTGGCTTGTTTATAACACTTAGTTCACAATCTCTTAATCACTGACACTTACCTCTTTTTTATTAGTTTGGACCTCAAACTTCTGCTGAGCATAATAAAGGTAATTAAAAGTCGCAATTTTATTTTAATTTACTGATCATTTGTAAGTACTGTTTGAAACGATTGTATATATACCTGCCATGAAAATCGATCCTTTAATTCTTATTTTGCCTTATTATTAGGCATATCACCAGAGTGCAATGTACCAACTGATGAAGCAGGCCTTATGTGGGATGGAATAACATTTGCGTTTCTCTTATTTCAAAGAAGAATTTTTAATAGCTACTACTTTTTTCATATAAGAGCAGAAACAGAAGCACAAGCCAAACTGGCATCTAGGTATGGTATTTCATTGTTTATGTGTACGAAAAACCTGAGAGCTTGCAAAAAATATTAGAAATTAGGAAAGTAATTACTAACACTTTACATTTGTAATTAGGGGAGCTGAACTTATTGAGGAATTGATGCAAAAGCAAATAAAGCAACAGGAGGAGCAAGAAAAGGACGTGTTGGAGAAGATTAAAATGAAAATGGATAGAATCAAAGCAACACATCAAGGAAGACCCAGGGAGCATCAAGACCATTTTGATGGTAAGTCAGTCTACCCTTTTTCATTTTGTTTTACAAACTTTGTATGAGACTGGCATCTCGTTCATTTAATTTCAAAGTTTAAACTATATATAATTCAATAATTCCAATGAAAATTTCATTTTATGAAATCTGTTTTATAAAAATATCCACACTACAGAGTAATCAGTTCATAATTTTAAGCAATCTTGGTCTGACACTCTTGAAATGGATAGTAAAAAAATTATTCAGTAGTTTTGACCAGTTTTATAGATCAAAAAATTTGAAAAATTAATCATAGTTTAATTTTTTATACTTTTTGTCCATGGTGGACAAATAACGTGATCGATAGTTCCGTTCCATGAAATATTGGCACATAACTTTAGGGTAATTAAGGAACTTACACAACAGTTGCTAAAAATACATTAATCAAAGCATGCAATGTACGTAAACTGCATATTACTTATTAACGAGTATACTTTTGAACAATAATGATTGTGTTGTGTGGGTGGTGGTGGATTGCTAATTCTTCTGAGTCTTGAATATATTATGGAGGTAGGTGAAATGGAGTGTTTCCAACAATAGCCTGTTATTAATTATTATAGTGCTGATTGCTAATTTATTTAATCATTTAATTATGACCAATATTGGAGAAATTTTCCGTCGTGTTGAATGAATATGATTACATATTGTAATACAAAGGCAGATAAAATTGACACGTGCCTAAAAACGGTGACGCATGATTGCCAAACGGTTCATGAAACATTTGTCGGATTTTTGTTGTTACTGTTTATTTAAATATATAGTACGATCATGTAAGTTGGACAGTGTGTATTAAAAAATTGCATGCTTCTCATTTTGACTATGACTTTATATGACTTTGGGAAATGGATTAATTTTTGTGGTGAAGGAAGCCGCATGGATCCTGCCTCGTCCATAGTCTCATCTCCTATTTCTATGGATGATACCCCTGTGATAGAGCCAGATCCTAAAAGTTCTCCATTAGCTCCTCTTGCTGTGGCCATTTCTACTTGTATAACCTCGGGAAGTGGTCCTACTCCCACCCCTTCCTCTGCTGCAATGACAATATCCGTTGATGGTTTCTTTGACCCACCTTATGGTCGACATCCATGTGATTCATTGCATCCACCCAATCTTCCTCTATCACCTTCGGATGATTCTTTCCCTGTTTTCTCTCCACCACCATATGATCATGATCTAATTCGAATGGGATTGGGAATGGGTGGACGGCATCATCATACTGCTGGAGTTGGAGTTCAAACATCTCCCCCTCAACGTTCTTTTTACCCTTCTTTACATTCACCAGCCTTGTCTCACCATACATGTATTGTTTTTTCTCCTTCCAACTAATTAATTTCAGTGTGTTGTGCTTCGTGTCATCCGCACCAACACTCATTTTTCTATACTTTTCCCAATCCAATATTATTCAATAACCTACAAGTCATCCCTCTCTCTGACCTCTATCACCTTGCATGACACTTGCATGATGCTTTATTCATTAATCACATGTCGTATTTTGATAATTAATTATTGCATGCAAAATCGTACATTTGACAAGACGTTACGTATGAATTACTTATACTAATGATGGCCAAGGAATTACATAGCTACTTATTTTACTATGATTTGGTTTGAACATATAACAAAAAATGTGCATATTTATATTCTCCGCCATATTTTTAAATTATCATGCTTGATATTGTGATCATTTCAGTACATTCACAAGCTCTATACATATAATTTTTCAGTGTATCTAAGTGTTTTTCAATATTCAGTGTGTATAGGTAGAATAGTGTTCACTGTACAAATAAGCAGTAAACTTATTGCTCACTCAATGTTGTAACAGCAAATCAGTTTTGAAAAAACTGGATTTTATGGAACACTTTAAATTGTGTTATTAATCGACTGTTTGATTTATTTGTATAGCAATACGCTCAGGAGATTATTACATGTTTGATGAAAATGAGGATGAAGACTTGGCTATGATAGACAGTATTACAGAGGAAGAAGACGAAGAGGATGACCAAGTTAGACCAGCTGGTGTCACTTTGAGCGAAGTATGGAAATGATTGAAAATGATGCTTTTTTCAGTGACATGTATTTACCGTCAGTTTGCAACAACAATGATAATAATAATAACTACTTGATTATTTTAAAAAGCTTATGAGCTCCGCTCTCAAAACGGACGTGGAATCTGCAACTGAAATGGCGAGATTAGCCAGACGATTGAGTGATGCTCGAGAGCGAGATGTTGGAAGTCTAACTGACAGTACAACCGGAGCCTATTCTGTTGCTGCTACAAGACGAAGAAGTAGAAAAAGGCCTTCCAAAAGAAGTTCCCTTTCATTCAGAAGTGACAGAGCTGTGAGTTTACATCACTTTCCTCCATCCATCTTTCTAAACTTAAGTTAAAAACCTTGAGCGAAATCAAAATCTTGAATTTTAAACTTTTTATTCACATTCTAGAGACCTGGAAGAGGTAGAGGAATAGATCCATATGCTGACACATCCGCTCCTTTGGCCATGAGTGATGGAGAAGGAGGTAGTAGCATGGCAGATCCAGGGGGTGGAGGTGATGGAGAACAGCCTTCAACATCTTCTCAAACTGCAAATGTTGTTGTTGAGCAGCAGTCAGATCAACCTCAATCGGCACCACAACCCAGATCAACCTTCATGAGAAGATTGTTAAATTATATTCGATTTACTTGGGCATTTTTGGAAAGTGTTATGGTCAGCGCCACAAATTATTTGAACAAGTTTTCTCGTGATTACCGGCACGTTTCCAAATGTCTTGCTGAAGAGAAACTACGTCTCAAGGTATTTAATCAATTATGAAGCACGTCGTTCTACATATTGGTACTACATAGTATGTTCTTTCAGTGTGACTAAATTATTGGAAATTTTATTTGATGAATACAGGAACAAGAATTAAACCAAGTAGGGAGTTCATCAATGCGTGGAGGAATGTCAGCTGTGGATTTAGATTATCCTACACCTCGAGCTCCTAAACCGTTATCACCAGTTTGGGACAAACGAGATGAAGAAGGGGAGCGTGTAGAGATTGATCTGGCGAAACAATTGAGTACTGAAGAATCTGAACTCGGGGGTTCTGGTGGAGATGCTGGAAGCAAAGATGATCTACAAACTGTCGTTGAAAAACCATCGCCTCAAAAAGAAAAGGAGAGCGATTTTGATAGGTAACTTGTGAACTCGATGTTTAGACATCTCTACTGAGAAATTTTGTATGGTTTGTATAATATGTAGAATGTGTTTTAAATGTTTTCATTTTTTTTTGCAATATTCAGCCTGGACAAAGTCAGTATGAGTGAAGTCGATGAAAGGGATAAAAGATATCCAATTGTTCTGTTGGTAACTGCCCTTTGGTACGTTGTAATTTCTCATTCAGACGTCGTATGCTACTTTATGGTATTTTTGAATCAAATTAAATCTGCAAGTGTCCTTTCACTCCCGTTACCTTTAATGGTACTATTTTGGGGTTCTCTTTCGGTACCAAGACCGACAAAAACGTTTTGGGTCACCATTATAGCCTATACTGAGGTATTTTGTACATAATTAACAAACTATTTGCCAGATAATGATATGAAATGACACTGATGGCAGTGTATGAAAAGTTTCTTACTAAAAAAACACGTATTGTAATTTGATCAATTATTTTAGGCCTTAGTAGTCATCAAGTATTTGTTCCAATTCAATTTTTTCCCATGGAATGAAAATAAAGAAAATCAAGTAAAAGGCAGTCCCTTTTGGCCACCCAGAATCATGGGTGTTGAACAACAGGAAAAGTATGCCGTGTACGATGTGACTTTGTTGATGGTCGTTTTTTTCCATAGGTAATTGTACAATCAAGGTATTATGAATGTATTTTAAGAACATTTATTCTAGTACTGATAAGAATTAAATGGTTATGTTGTATAGGTTCATGTTAAAATCCCTTGGGCTGTGGAAAAACAAAAGTGCATCCGACGATGGACCAGTTTATTATAGTGAGGAACATCCATCAGAGAGAGATGAGGAAAAGCGCGTGAGTTTGGTGGAGTCTGGAACTGGAGATCGTGCTGACGGATCCGATTTAACTGTGACTGGTGATGAAGGCGGGGGGTGTGCACGAGCGTGGGAACAGTGGGAGCTACAAGATAGCCTTGCATATGGGCCCCAGGTTTTTAAACTATGGTAATTTTCAGTGTATGACAAATGTAAACGTTGACTTTCTCACAATTTTTTCAGTTTTCAATGTCACTTAAATACTGGGTTTTTGTTTTGGATCATTGTAGTGTGAAGAAATATCTCTCTTCAATTAAAGTATTCTTCAATCAAATTCTCAATCTGGAGTATAAAGTTAAAGTAGATGTTTATTCGTACATGTTCATGTGCGACTTCTTCAATTTTCTCGTCGTCATTTTTGGATTCGCTTCTTTCGGGGTATGGAAAACTACGTTTTTTCAAACTGTAAACGTTGAGTGTCAGTGTTTTTAGTAAAAGGAAACAGGGATTGAATTTTTAATTGATTTTCTTAACAGTCTCAATCAGGGGACGTTTCATCTTACTTGGAAGAAAATAAAGTGCCCGTACCATTTTTAGTAATGGTTATCCTTCAATTTGCTCTAATCGTTGTGGACAGAGCATTATATTTGCGGAAATATATTCTTGGGAAGTTTTTCTTCCAAATGTTTTTGGTTACTCTGGTTCACGGCGCCATGTTCTTTGTACTACCTGGCGTGACAGAACGGTATTTGAAATTTTATCATCGATTATTTATTTGTGAGTTGGTAGACATTCGAATTCAATATGCAATACTTACTTATACGTACAATAAAATGTGTATTCTTACTATAGACCGTTTAATGCTGCTTTACCGCCCCAAATGTGGTACATGGTGAAATGTATCTATTTACTATTCTCTGCTTACCAGATAAGATCTGGCTACCCAACAAGAATTTTAGGCAATTTCCTATGCAAAAAATACAACTACGTTAATATGTTTTTATTCAAAGGGTAATTTATTTTATTTAAATTTGTCTTGCCTACTTATTCTTACTATTTATTTTGAGTAAGACTGCAGAGTCGGAGAAAACTGTTGTTTAGCATTTTGTGCATGTTGTGTCCACTGTGTATTTACTTGAAAAACTAATATCAAATCTATTTCCCTCTTCTTCATTTCAACAGATTCATGGCAGTTCCGTTTTTATTTGAACTTCGGGCTCTCATGGATTGGATTTGGACAGACACCAGTATGACTTTGTCCGATTGGCTAAAGTTAGAAGACATATTTGCCCATGTCTTTCAACTTAAGGTATGTAAATTTTATTTACTCTTCTCTATTCTTTTACCGTTCATGAATACAAGAGCGAAGGTGTGTGCATGTCTTTATAAAGAAGAAGACTATAGGCTATAATCTATAGCCTCTATACTATCCAATAATTTTTTTAGACATTATTTGTATTTGGCATTATTGACTGAGCTCTGTGTAATAAAGTAAAGGACTTGATTGAATTCTAGTGTCAAAGGAGAGTGGAAAAAGAATATCCACAGGGACGAGGCATGCCCAAAGCGAGATGGGCAAAATACGCAATCGGTGGAAGCTCATTATTTATAATTATTGCCATCATTTGGTTTCCTCTTGTCTTATTCGCCCTGGGAAATACTGTTGGCGTTTCAAATAGACCCCGAGATATTTCCATTCAACTTACTATAGGCAGTTACCAGCCTATTTTTACAATGTCTGCACAAAATTTGTCATTGAAAGAGTAAGTGCATAAACTAGATTAGTGTGTTTAAAACTTACACTTATTGTTATTGAAGTTTCTTAATATTTTTTTTTTTTTTAAAAAAAGTTTATTTTTATTGTTGTTTGTAATTCCTTTCAGATTTAGAGAGCATGATTGGATGAAAATGAGTAATATTTTTAAAGACAAGAATGGATTAAATTTTCTTAATAATTACGAACCGGAAGATGCTTGGATGGCTCAACTGAGTGGAAGCTCGACATCAGTTTGGGGAATTTCACCCCCCGCAAAGCAGAAATTAATTGATGAGCTGAATTCAAGTAATTTCAAAAACATACATAATAATATTTGTAATTTAGCATTAAAGACTTCGATTCAAAGGCATGCAAATTTTCAAATTATTACAAATCGTTTATTACCCATTTAGCCACACCTGTCACCGTTGTCATGTCCTGGACAGTCGCAAGAGAAACTAACAATAATCCTACTGTTGAAGCTATTGCTAGTGGAAAGCATGAAATTCAGCTTACACCAGATGATAAAAATAGAAAGACTTTAGTGGATATGATAAATGGAACGGAAGGGATTGGTGTAGAGAAGAAGGCAAGAATTCAGGCCATCTTTCCAAAATTTATACGTGTATCCAATTCTGGGAAAACAACCATTGTCAAGGATTTTAACAGAGGTTCCTATACCAAATTTTAAAATAAAAAAATATCAGAATGCTCGGCTTACATGACATTGAAATTTTCATAATTGCGTTTACAGGTCTAGGAGATGTGGTGAAGTGGAGTTACAGTAACATTTCTAATGAAAAGATCTACTATTTGAGAAATTTAACATTAAGTCTTAAAAGGAGTGGAGATACTTCTGCAAATGCTCTGGAAT
Source organism: Gisinianus flammeolus (assembly GCA_034699125.1). Lineage (NCBI taxonomy): Eukaryota > Metazoa > Arthropoda > Collembola > Symphypleona > Katiannidae > Gisinianus > Gisinianus flammeolus. The sequence continues at coordinate 3,890 of JAIUND010004057.1, read as the reverse complement.
GGTGGGAATTGCAAGAAGAATGTCAGTTTGATAAGGGTCAGGTGGATATACCATTAGGTGACAACTGTGAACATTTGAATTTCTACACCTTCAATGAAAAAGCTTTCCCACCGACTCTGAGTTTCATCTCCGGTGGAGGGTAAGTAATTTAAGGAAATTGATTGACCCAGAGGTGCTTTGTATCAAGTTACATATTCATAACAAAATTCCAACTATACTTGTGCGTTTTTATTTATGAGACCGTCTCGTTGAGACGCAATCATTTAACTTTGGTTTTGTCCGAGTAAAGGTTAAGGATAAAGATGATGATGAAAATAGTCATAGGATCATGTGAAACTTTTGTTGTTGTTAGCGTATTCAAACTACAATCTATTGAAACGTGTCAGTACTTAACCTTTTCATATTGGATTAGGAGATATGTATTTGATTTTTTCTTCACAGCATCAAAATATTACATTTAAATCTTCATGGTCAAAATTCAAAATCAATTTTTTATAGACTATTTACGACGAATGTGATATAGGTTATATAGACACAAGTATTGTAATGTTGTTATGCTTATTATTATTATACAAAATGCCTCATGACGTTCATGTTACTTTTTTCGTCTTCATGCATAGCAAATCCAAATATGAGGCATAGAATTGATGAACTGAATTATTGTTTTACGTAGCATCATTGGACTGTATACAACTTTAGTGCTGGTTGCCAGTAAATTTGTGCGAAGCTTCTTTGCGGGTATTTCATTCCTTATCATGTTTGACGATATGCCAAACGTGGACCGGATATTCCAGGTAACCTTTTAGACCATTTTTAGACCATACAGAATAAACATATAACATGCATAGGTACGTATGTAGTATGCACATGAAGGATAAGGGTTTTTGGGTGGAGTTGCTAAAAGGAATTGCTTTTTTCAAAGTTATTTCCTATGGATCGATCCAAATACTACATGTCTTGTGACTAGTAAAGATAGTAATTTCTACATGGAAACTTTCCTCGTGGTCATTTCCTTTTCTCAGAGAGACGAGAGAGAGTGACTCTATTGAGAGTATATCCTGTGATAATATGTGTAGCTTCATTTCTATTTATTACATTTATTTATGTACACGCTTAAACTCTTAAACCTATATATAATATTAAAAAAAATTTATGTTTTGTTCCTGTAGCTCTGTTTGGATATCTACCTTGTGCGGGAGAGTGGTGAGCTAGCACTCGAAGAAGATCTATTTGCGAAATTAATATTTTTGTATCGCTCACCCGAGACATTAATAAAATGGACGAGACTTAAAAGAGTAAGAGAGCCGCCACCAACTGGTGAAGAAACTGGAACACCAAGTCGTGCAATTCAACAATAAATTACGCATACTTTCGTGATTCCATTTGTATTTTATCAACAAATATGCTCACTTTTTTCTCTGCATTTATTCTTTGTAATTAGTAATTACTTTTCTTAATTTGCGAAAGTTATGTTTATATAATAAATGTAATCTATACTCGTATTATTTATTCTGGTTCCTGATTGTTATACATTACTTTAATGTATTCTACGATTCATTAGGGTAGGTATTTACGTGTGATTGCTGTGTATTTATAGAAAGAACGAAGGAAAAAAGATATTACTACTACTAGAAAATGTCTGACGTTTGAAATTTTATAGTCATTGTACTAAATTATTATTACATTTGAAATTAGTTATACTCAAGAGGCAACTAAAGGATATTGTTTAAAATTTAAAATTGGAAATGTTGCATGTGTATTTGTACTTCTTATACTGGGTACATACCAAACTAAGGATATAATAAAATTATAGTGATTCAACCATGTGATGTAAACTACATTCATGTCATATGTCTATTTAATGATTAATGATTGTACTGTGTACTTCAATAATTACGTCACATGCATGGAAGTTGTTCTTGAGATTTTTTTGTGGGCTTGCCTCAGCGAATCTATTGTCATTGCCAAAACGGCAAGAGTTGATGATTTTCTGCTGAAAACTGACCAAGTTTCAAACTTCCATCATGGAAGGCATTTCAAATTGTATCGTGTCGAGTGAAATTGGATAAGTATGAAATAATGGGGTTTTATGCCCATATACTTGGTACCAGATGCTTTCTATATGACAATTGTTGATGTTTGAACTGTATCTGCTGTCTAATAAATGTTCTTGGTCGTTGAAAATGGTTAATTTTCCATTAAAACGGGTTCTTCTGGAAAGGAATTTTCTTCTTGGTGGCTTCATTTCAACCAGAATACACATATCTATAATTTAAATAATTGCTTTAAACTTTCCGATGGTAAACTAGATGATAAAAATGTACTTTTGAGTACAAATTGTGCATGTGAGCTAAAAGCGTGTTCTACAGTAGTTGATGGGAACTGAAGGCCAAAACTTTCACTTTGTGCTTCCTGTCGAATATTTCTCTCTGACTTTCTTTTCCTTTGTTCCTGTGATGCTTGTACTTTTACTTCTCCCTTCTCGCAGCAGGAAAAAGAAAGTTTGACATAACACAAATCTTTACTTCTTTCATTATTCATTCGAGTGTCATTGTGCGTATTGAATTCCAAGCATTCACATTTATGCCCAAGTACATGAAAATTTGCCCATGACACATGTATTTATTTACGAATACCTACCTACCTACCTTTACGAATTGGTTATAATACAATTACCCTGTTGTTTCCCTTGTAATAATATATTGATTTGTCGAGATCTTTATCCATTTATATACCGTATGTACTGTAATAGAACCGCAGGGACTCTACGCGAAATTCAAATAGAGCCGCAGCGGTTGTATTTGAGGCTGTGGTTCTATAACAGTGTATACGGTATATGATAAATAGATAATAGATTCCAATTTGTTGTTTGGCTTAGGTTAAATGCTTTTTACTTTAGCTTGTAACCTTTTACGCCTTCCATAAATCAGGTAAATGCGCAAATTATTTACCGAAGATATTAATTATTATTTTACTCCCCTTTAGTACAATAAAGTAATATCATTTCCATGGAGGAAAAGTAAAGAAGTACTTAAATCAATGACCTAGTTTCATAATCATATATTATTTTCACATTAAATATATATACTTTTTTTAAATAAGTATCAATTTGTAAAAATAAATAAAAGCAAGGCTGAACGCGACGTAGGTACTTACACTAAGTAAACTATCACAATTTTATTGTGCAATTTTCTGATATTGTGACAGCACAGCATTCAGGAAATGACGTTGTGCTTCAACAAAAAGCTTCTTTTCTTCTCTCCAGGTTTGAACTCCAAGTTTTAACTTGGAGTGTTTTGCCTTTGGATCGAGTAAAAAGTACTGAAAAGTGAATGCATAAGGTGAATGTCTTATTATTCCTGTTTAAACTTTTAATACCCCAGAACCGATAATCCCCACTATCTCCTGCTAAATACAAGTTCTTCTTGAAAGGAACATATGTACGTACGTAGTTTCGTTGACAGGAGTGCGTAAATACTTAAATACCCACAAGTACTATTTTATGGATTTTATATACATATCGTATATCAAAATCGTATTCGGCGAATGCACACCTTTACTATCTTTTTGTCATACATAAATACAGATAGCCTTTACTCTATTAAAATTCACGAAATTGTACTATTCCCTTTTTGTAACCTCATTTGAGCTTGATGCAAGGTGGTTTTAGATTCCCTCGAATTCCCTCGAATCACTATTGAAAATGACCCCACTACATGCCATCGCGGATTTGAATGGTTTTGCAATAGAATATTCGAATATTGTGACGGGTAAAAGCATACTCACATTCATTATGTAGCACACGACACGAACTACTCTCGCTACGTTTTCAATAGATTTCTCCATTTCGGCCGAGAAAACGCTGAACGCAGTGTGCCGTCCTTGCAAAA